>VMBQ01001635.1:22908-64613 GCA_007657795.1 Dreissena rostriformis | reverse complement strand
TTTTTGACCCAGTGACCTCAAAATCTATAGGGGTCATCTGCCAGTCATGATCAATCTACCTATGAAGTTTCATGATCCTAGGCCTAAGCGTTCTTGAGTTATCATAAAGTGTGAATGAAATAAGCTATTTTGACCCATGTATTTGACCTGTGCGACCTTGAAGGATGACCTTGACCTTGACCATTCACCACTCAAAATGTGCAGATCCATGAGATAGACATGCATGCCAAATATCAAGTAGCTATGGGCAATATGGCAAAAGTTAAAGCAAATGTTAATGTTGGCGCAAACCAACCAACAGACCAACCAACCAACAGACAGGGCAAAAACAATATGTCCCCCACTGCCAGTATATACTGGTGGACATAAAAATGGCCATAAATGATCTTTTCCGGACCATGACTATGTCATTCATTGTGAGATTTTAAAATAACTTGGTACATTTGTTCACAATCATTGGGCGGTGTGTCATGCGAACGAATTACGTCAATATCTCCAAGGTCAAGGTCACACTTGGATTTTAAGTAAAAAATGGCCATAAATGAGCTTGTCCGGGCCATAACTATGTCATTCATCGTGAGATTTTAAAATGACTCTGTAATTTTGTTCACAGTCATTGGACGGCATGTTATTCGAAAGAATTCAAGAGTTCAAAGGTCAAAATGGCCAAAAATGATAATGGCATAATAATAATTCTTAAACATCAATTAGCTTCTCTTGTTTTGTGAAGACAGCATGCGAAATATTCTGTGTCAATGCAGCATGTGGTGGTATACTTCACGTCTGTGACAAAGCTCTAGTTTTTTTTCTACAGAAAAAAAGCAATAGATTTCATCAATTGGTAGACTAATACAAGGACTCAAACTATTCCGACTGTTATAAATATCCATATGTATTGTTTAGGGAATTCCTTTTATCCCACTTTTACAGCGATTTCGGTTGATTATATCCTTGTTGATTAAATTTCTGCTATAATACACGGCACGAAATGACGTCATATTTTCGACAAAATGACGTCATACATTGTATATCAAGCGAAAATAACAAGTTAAACTTATTTTTTTTAAATAAAAAAGGTTTACTGAATAAAAAGTGGGATAAATAGAATAATAGGTAAGTGTTGATTATAGATCAGGTTTATCAAGCTCGGCACAAAAACGAAAAAGCACTCGCCAAGGCTCGTGCTTTTTGTTTTCTAAGCCTCGCATGATAAACCTGATCTATAATGAACACTAACCTATTATTCTCTATTTACTGTTGAATGTTCCCGTTTTAGAATATGCCAGTCAACTAAATTGAACCAATGAAATGCCTAGGTTGCACCCATTAATTGACATCAATGAGCTGGGCTCTGTGAAACCAGGCTTAATGCGTGTGTGTAAAGTGTCGTCCCAGATTAGACTTTGCGGACACTTTATGCACATAGATGAAAGGGAATTGTTCACAATTTGGTAAGATGATGATTTTTTTTTAATGTCATAGATTAAAAAAAGGTTTAAAAAATCAATTCATTATATTATAACCACCAGCCAGTACAACTTGCAAAAACAAAAGAGTAATCACCAGTTGGAGTAATTTCACCATACTGAAAGCATGGTATTTATTATTCAAGGCAAAACATTTATATAACATATTTAAGAACGTAATATAAAAACAACTAATTTTATTTTGTACCCAGCATCTTGAAAGTTCAAACTGGGGAGGGGAATGGCAACTAATACTGGATCTACTCAGGTCCACCTCTCTGAAAATAGAAAAGCATTTATAAACAATAGGCCATACACACAACATAGGCTGCTCGCCTCAGACTTCAAGACAAACTGAACAGTTCTGACCAGCCTCAGACTTCAAGACAAACCGAACAGTTCTGACCACACACAACATAGGCTGCTCGCCTCAGACTTCAAGACAAACTGAACAGTTCTCACCAGCCTCAGACTTCAAGACAAACTGAACAGTTCTGACCAGCCTCAGACTTCAAGACAAACTGAACAGTTCTGACCAGGCTGCTCGCCTCAGACTTCAAGACAAACTGAACAGTTCTGACCAGCTTTTGTGATGTTTCTTAAACTTATTTCAAACTTGCCCATTAGAACAAAATGAACACGTTTGCAACGGAATGCTGCCATTTTTAAACTCGGCAAAATATCTTTTAAACAAGTAACCCCCAATTTTAACCCCATGGGCATTATTTGAACAAATTTGGTAGAGGACCACAGTACAATATTACATGCCAAATACCAAAGATAAAGTTTTAACAATATACATAGTATCATACAAGGAAAACAAGTTACCCCCAGGGTGGGGCCAATTTCGACCCCGAGGCACGATTTGAACAACTTGGTACAGAGGTACACCATAACACCATAACAATGATGCATAACAAATACCCAACCTCAGGGCCTTGTGGTTTCATAGATGTTTAAAGTTGTTGTTTTTTTAAAGTTTAAATTACACACATATAAAGGGAACAAGTAGCACACACCAAGGAGAAATTGTTTACTCCAGGAACATGACTTGATCAAACTTGGTAGAGGACCACCATAAAATGTTACAAGCAAATATCAAACTGGTGTGCCTTGAGATTTTAAAATGGATCTAAACAGTTTTCATTATATACAATGTACATATAGGGAGACAAGTAAACCCTAGGTAAGGGCTAGTTTTAAACATAATGGCATAAATTATACACAATATTTTGTTTCATGTTGTATTTACCCATCCCTAAAAAATGCCAAAGGCTAAAAAGGGGAAGAATTACCTCTTTTGTGAAAAAAGTCCTCAGATGGTAAACTTTGTACATTGTGACTTTATTATGCTGCTTCCATTTATGTCCTTCTATTCAATCATCCTTTCACCAATTATTCAAGGGTGAAGCTTAACAATGGAAGAGGGCCACACACTTAAAAAGGGTGGGGCATAAAAACGGAAGGCCCCCTCCTCTTGACACGGTCTGTTTAAGATAAATCCCTTCAAATACCAAACCTCGGTGCCTTCTGGATTCAGATGATAAATGTGTTTTTTAGTTATCAGGAAATATGATAGCGACTTTTACGTACGCTTTCAAAACTAAACATTTATGCAATTTAAGGTTGTTGGAAAATGTGTATGACCTTATTTAAATGACTGGGACCCCTTAATATTAACTATACGAGTTCTGGGGACCCCTTAAATTTAATATTGATATAAAACCCTAAATATGACAAGAAAAACATGCCAAATCCCAACTTAGCAGCTGTACCTGTATATATTCCATTTCATCTTTGGAGATCTGCTTGCGCTGATATCGGGAAGGAACCTTTTCTGAGGCTGTGGAAGTGACTACAGGTTTAACTGGGGCCGGTGATGGGGTCATAGCGGGGACATGGGAGATTGAGTCTGCAACTGAATAAATAGCTTATCTTTCATATAAAAAACACCATTGTATAGGGCCATGTCAACTAATATTATCCTGAATAATTATAAAGACACATTGAAACATTGATATGTCAACTGTTCACAGAGATATTCATCTAGAATAGATAATAACTTGTAAAAGTAATGACGAACACCTCAGATTCCACATGTAGTTACCGGTACATGAAACTAGTTGTAGCAATGAACAAGAGATGTGTTTGTCAGAAACACAATGCCCCCTACTGCGCCGCTTTAAAATAAAATTTCTATTTATCATTTGGCAGGTATAGGAATTATCTCCCTTTAAAGCTTATAACTTCCCTTGAATTGTGTTTTTTTACCTTTGACCTTGAAGGATGACCTTGACCTTGACTGTAAGGCACTCAAAATGTGCAGCTCCATAAGATACACATGCATGCCAAATATCAAGTTGCTATCTTCAATATTGCAAAAGTTATGGCCAATGTTAAAGTTTTCGGACGGAAACACAGACGGACTGACAGTTCAACTGCTATATGCCACCCTACCGGGGGCATAAAAATTTGACCCTGGGACGTGGCCAGTTTTGAACCCGGTGGCATTTTGTTTCACAAAGTGTGTAGAGAACCACAATACCATGTAACGGTGCTGTTACATGAATATACCATGGAAGTTTTTTTTTTAGTAATTCTAAACAATATCATAATATATTATAAATTATACATGATTATAGAATATAAACTGTATAATAAAGAGATCAAAGAATGTTTTCATACTTTTATGTGTTCCAACCGTTGTCAAAGCTTCCTTTGAGCGTACTGGAAATTTGATTGCTGGAACATGTGGCTTGACAGCCTGAAATAAATAAATGTAAATTTGTCACAGAACATATACAGAAGATCCCACAACACATTTGTAGACAAAACATACAAGGGTGCTCACACACTACATTTTTAGCTTACCAGAGCACCAGGTGCTCAAGGTGAGTTATTGTGATTACCCTGTGTCAAGCGTCATGCGGTGTCAGTTATGCTGTGTGCATTATCAACCTTAAAGCTCGTTAAAACTTAAGAGGCCACATGTTGTATCCATTATTGATAAAACTTGGTTAAAATGTTTATCTGGACAATATCTAGGCCGCGATTGAATCTGGTTACCGTGAGTCCAAAAACTTGGTCACAAGGTCAAAGCTTAGCAACTCAGTGTTACCACTCTAGGGACCACATTTATGACTCAATCTTGATGAAAGTTGAAACTTGGTTATAATGTATATTTAGACAATATCAAGACTGAATTTAGATCTGGATCACATGTGTCAAAAAACTTGGTCACCAGGTCAAATTTTTGAAAAACCTTGTAACCAATCTAGAGGCTACATTTATGACTCAATCTTGATGAAACTTGGTTAGAATATTTAAGTTATTTACAAAAATGCTAAGTCCTTCTTCTTGTCGATCACTCAGATCTTGGCAAATGTAGCCGTGCGCTGCAGGTCCTCCAGACTGCCATAGAGCTTCCCCGCTGAGATCTGAGGCTGTCGTGTAGTATGCAGGACTGCAGCAAGTGTTCTGTTGTCATGCTGCCAGTCTGACAGGGGCACTAGTCTAACTGGCCAATCCTGAACTTGGTGAACATGTGGTGGTTCATGCCGTTGTGGCCTGTCCGCAGTCTGAATATGAGGACCTTCTCAGATCTTGAGAGCATGTGGTAGGGGTCGCTTCTGTTGCATCGTGGTAGATTGTTTTGCCTTGATGGTGGTCTTGGCTTCTTTGAAGATGGTTGACGTGTCATTCTGCTCTTTTATAGTGCTCTCCTTTGCCGGAGTTTCTGAGGCTTCATTGCCAAGTATGTTGTAGTAAGAAGGGACCCATTGCAGCATGACTGTGTGGGCTCTGCATTTGGGAGGACAAGGCAGTTGACAGGACGTTCAGGTTTTTGTCTCTGTAAAAACTTAACATTGTTGGAGGAAAGTGGGCTATGTTCAAAGTGGACTGCACCTGTTTTGAGCACCACTGATTCTGCCTTGAAGTTGGTGGAGTTGAGGCCAGTAGTAAGAGAGATGTGTTCTGGGCACCTGATGAAGATTCAGACTCCACCACTTCTGACAACCTGGTTAGAAAACCTGTCAGTGAAGACATGAGTCCAGTTGTGTTGTGAGTTGTAGTTGTGGATGTTTTCCATGGAGATGGACTTCTTTTCAGCATCGCTCTGAGAGACTTTCTTGCCAATGCCAGGAATACTGCTGTGTATCTGAGCCCAGACTGAGGTTTCAGCATCACCCCAGACTGGCTTTTCAGGGTGTAAGGGAATATCTTTGGGGACATGATCCAAGATATCTTGGCATTTCCAAAACCCTCGTCTGGTGGATGAAGCTTCCACTCTTCAGTTTTCTTTTTTGGTTGGCTCTATTTGTCTTTAATGGGATGAATTGACAGTCTTTTGGACTTTGTTGCCTGGGTGAGGAGTTTTTTCCCTTCTGTCTTTCATGGAATCAAAGCTCTTGATGGTATTCAGCTCTAGAATAGGGCTTGACCTCATGGGACCCCTATACGATTCTTTTGACTTTTCACATATCCGAAATAGTACATCCGAAAAAGCTTCCATCTATCAAATTGCGTACATTTACTCGTTATTAACTTATGGTTTTCACGTGTTTCAAACATTAATTTGTGAATTAAGTGTTCTCTTTATTCACTATTTTCACAATGTTCTAAAAAAATGCAAAATTGCCCAAAACTCACCTGCAGTGTCCTTGTCAATGCTGACATTCTGAGACCCATTAATGTTTCTAATTCCCGTACTTTTAAAATACCATCAGAACGAGGGTACTCTCGGGTAGATTCCTAATCTCTACCCTATGCAAGTAACTACCAAAAAAAGAAAGTTCTTCCTAGAGAACTGTCACGCATTTTTGGTTATTCATGGTTATGCGAAGCATTCTCATTATGGGATTCTCAAGGCGCGCCATTTACATTGTGGTTAGGACACGAAAATCACAAACTATTTAATCTGTAATGTTTGGCCCTTCAACTCTCCATATATACAATTATTGTTGACATTTGGTATACACATGAAGAGCAGTTTGATGCTTGCGCACAACATTTTTTTTACCAAAAGTTAAGCCTCTGTGGAAAAATCTGAATACTACCGTATTAATACCTTTTGAATTTGAGTATGAAACAAACGTGAACAGATTAAAGTAAATATGTAGGAAGTACAAAAATCTCATTGAAAATACGGATTTCCTCGGTAGTGGACTCCTTATTTGCTTGCAATACTGTCATAACGGCAAAGTGTGTGTTTGTATTTCGAAAATTATGAGGTCCTTCCGATCCTTAGGCTGCATTATTTGAGTACACGGAGTGTATCCCTTTACTCACACATACAGTTGGGACAAATTTTGAGTCAAATGTTGGGGAGGAAACGGTTTGGGGCGGAAACGTCTGACATTCCAAATTTTGAATAAAGCTGCAATATCCAGCACTTTATTTTTTATGAAATACATTATTTTATTTCAGTTTATTCTTGTGGGCGGGGGTGTGCAAGCCGGAGTACCCCAAGGAAACCCCACCTGTCCGGTATGGTGATTACCAAGCACTTATGCTTCCGAGATCGGGAATTGAACCCGGGTAGCCCAGGTGAGAAGCGCGTGTACCAACCACCGCGTATCGATTGGTGATTGTCGGCTCGGGTACTACTTAAAAGTACCCCGGGTATTCTTAAGAATACTACAATGTACCTCGGGTACAGAACATATACTAAAACGCACCCGGGAATATTATGTAAAAAAGCCTCTTTATTATCGAATCCCATACTCAAACAAGACGTGTTTGTGAAACACTATGTCCCCGTATATGACGTTTGACCTTGAAGGATGACCTTGACCTTGACCTTTCACCACTCAAAATGTGCAGCTCCATGAGATACATATGCATGCCAAATATCAAGTTGCTATCTTCAATATTGCAAAAGTTATTGCAAATGTTAAAGTTGGCGCAAACCAACAGACCAACCAACAGACAGACCAACCAACAGACCAACAGACAGGGCAAAAACAATATGTCCCCCACTACTATAGTGGGGGACATAAAAAGCATGTTGAGGCAGGTTTCATTCAAAGAGAATTGTGTTTCGTATTCGGTAGCGCGTTTTACGACATCGGATTTTGGGCGGGAATAAAACTCGGATACAGCCTTATATTGGCTCGGTACGATTTAGAGTATTGTTCATACACGGGGTACATTGTAGTATACTTAAGAGTACCCGGGGTACTTTTAAGTAGTATCCGAGCCGACAATGACCAATCGAGCACCACTGCGCTTGCCGGAAAGACTCATAATTTCAAAGCAGTCAGTCCGCAACCTTTATAGGCCGAAGTATTTTTTACCGGTACCCTGATTCGACATTAACTGTACTTGTGTATACAAGCTGCGTCTGTTATGGCTGGTACTTGTTGCTTCTCGTATTATAGTAACTACTGGTCAGAAAAAAACGCATGTTTCTCGAGCTCCCTTGGCCTCCATGTTCAATCGAATTGCCCCTACCAGTCGTATGCTTCTTTCGCGAACGTTTTTACTTTTTTGGTAGGGTTTTGTATGTTATTTGTTTGAAATAATGTTAAAACTAATCTTTACTATAATCAGATATACAAATGTGTGAAGCGCCATCTACTGGTATTTCTTTTTTTCCAAACACCTTCTAAGGTCTAAAACTATGCGTAGTCTACCAACAATTTGTTAGATAATAATAACGAATTTGATTAAAATAGTAAAAAAAAGTGCTGTAGATCTAATGCGTTAATGGGTTGTAACAATTAAATATAAACGTGCGAGTTGTATTCATCATGCTTTAAACATATTTTGTAAAGACAACATTTTTAGTAAAACATGGAATACGCAAATAGACGTAAATTAGAATGATACAATTCTCTTTACTTTTATTTTTATTTGGGTTTTGTATATTACTTATATACTTCCTTAATTTGACAGATGTGAGGTTATAGGAAAAATAACAAACTTCAAAATGAATGTTATACTCGCAATTAAACAGTACATTAGTAAAATGATTGACGACAGTGGTCCGGGCATGAAGGTTCTTCTCATGGACAAGGAAACCGTAAGTCGTCCTTCTATCTAAACAAATGTGTGTCTCTTAAGATAAAAACATATCAGTGCATAAACTCAACATGTTTTAAGTAGTGCATAAGCTCAACATGTTTTTTTAAGGTCCATGTAAACATAAATGATCTTGTGATCATAATGTTGGTATGTAAAAACAACCATGATTTTAATTACAAACCTAAGTTAAATAAATATAAAAATATAAAATGTGTGATTTTTACTTTACATGTGTCATGTCAAACTTCGCTGGGGATCTCCGTTTCCTAGTGCTCATGGCTCATGCACAGAATTTAAATAAGGCCTGCCATGGGCCAGGGTCCAACATTTTTTTGCACTAAATGAGACCAATGATACATATCCCTTATTCTCATAGTATCAGCCCTCCTCCTTGTATTGTGACTTTAACCAGTACACTTGAAAAAAACCTGAAGTTTTAAGAAGTTATAATTTATTTGCTGTTTATTAATGACAATTACAACAATCATTCTCATGATTTCCGGTTTTCATTGGAAAGAAGGTCGTTTTAACCCCAGGCTGATGCTATTATTATTTAAATTACTTAACACGTAATTGTATAAGTATGTTTAAGGTTTATAAGTTGGTTTATTAAATGTGCTATAAGTCGCTTATTTGTTAAAAATGTAAATATATTAGAATAAGAATAATATTTCAACGTTTCATATTTCCATTTAGAAACTATTTATAGAACAAGCACATGCGAATTGAAACGAAACTTAGCAACCAATCAGAAGGGCTGATATTATAAGATACATTTAACATGATACAGTGAATCTACAGGTAGCTAAGTCTAGCCAGTATTTTGTCAAAATATTGCCGATTTTAATTCAGTTTTTGT
Source organism: Dreissena rostriformis (assembly GCA_007657795.1). NCBI lineage: Eukaryota > Metazoa > Mollusca > Bivalvia > Myida > Dreissenidae > Dreissena > Dreissena rostriformis. Next base: position 55,262 of record VMBQ01001635.1, on the reverse strand, counting down.
TGTTATGACCAAGAATACACATTTAACTATCGATTAACACATAAATCATGTGTATTTTTTATTCTTTTCACTTAATTTTTTTACATGTATCTGTTAAGAGGGCCGATACTTAAAATAAACATTATAATTGGAACAATGATCCATAATTACCGAGCTTAATTGACAGTTATTGCCATATCTTATGTTGTTTTTAAATCAGCTGTTTTAATGTGGGATACACATTCATTCAAATTATATGGAAATCATTTTTACATTTCAGACTAGCATTGTATCAATGGTGTATGCTCAATCAGAAATTCTCCAGAAAGAAGTTTACTTATTTGAAAGGATTGAATCGACCGGCCGTGAGACAATGAAACATTTAAAGTGCATTTGTTTTCTGAGACCAACCAAGGAAAATGTGGACCTTTTAGCCCAGGAGCTGCGAATGTCGAAATATGGACAGTATTACATCTGTAAGTAGCCCTTGGTTATCTGGATTTGATCAGCCACATATGCCATCTACTGCCTATATCAGTCAATATTTTCCCAATCTGTACAAAATGGAAATGACTCAGTATCTGGTAGACTGTCTTATTTAAATCTTGAAACTGGTGTTTACATTATTTTGTTTTATCTTCAGCTTCTATATTGTACATAATTGTAAATATGACTTCAAGTGATGTACATACTATATACAGAGAGTGTCAAGTGTTCAAACCAGCTGATTTTATTTTTTTTAAATACAGAATTAATTTGTTCAGAGACTATTGATCATGACGCCTACATCTGTAACTGTTGCATGATGATAATTATTGCTTTAGTTAAAGACGAATCATTCTATAACATAATACATTTTAGCCTCACTCTGTGAAAAGGGGGTTTAATGCATGTGCGTAAAGTGCAGGGATTTTTTTACATGCGAGTCCTGAGTCCTGGACTCACAAAAACCTCTGGGGATGCAAAGTTTAGAATTATGTGAGTCCCAAAAATGCATTGAAATTTCTAAAAAATAATATAGTTTAATATTTGGACTCGTTCGTTCAATTTTGGGACTCGTAGATTTGCAAGTTATCGAGTCCCAGGACTCAGAGGAGAAAATTTGTAAAAATATCACTGAAAGTGTCATCCAAGATTAGCCTTTGCAGTCCGCACAGGCTAATCAGAGATGACACTTTCTGCTTAAACTAAATTTTCGTCAAGAAGAGTCTTTCTTGAAACAAAAAATAGCATAAAAGAGGAAACTGCACAGGCTAATCTGGGACGACACTTTACGCACATGCATTTAACCCTCTTCCTCACAGAGCGAGGCTCATTTAAATTGGATTGTGTTTTCTGATTTCCTGCAGACTGGAGTAACGTGATCAGCAAGCAGGATGTGAAGACGTTGGCCGAGGCAGATGACCAGGAGGTGGTCAGGGAGGTCCAGGTAGGGGGCACTGTGTTAGGTTTCAACCTTGCATCTATTGGGTTTAAACCCATTTTTGACTTCACAACCATTAGGAACTGTGCTGGGTTTAAACATGTTAATCAACTACAGTCCAGGTAGGGGGCACTGTGTTAGGTCTCAACCTGTGTATCCTAATCACCACCACATGGCACTGATGGTTTTAAACACATTTTTAATTACACTACCATATGTAACTGCAGTGCTCCAGCTAGGCCTAAATGGATGGGAACTGCACCCTGCCTCTCCAAGGTCCCACCCTGCCCCCAAACCCCCACCATGCCCTTTTAAGCTCATGGTAAGCTTTTGTGATCGCCTTTTGTTTGTGGTGCGTCGTCAACATTTACCTTGTTAACACTCTCTCTAGAGGCCACATTTATTGTCCATTCTTTATGATCTTGTGTCCCAATGATACCTTGGACGAGTTTGAAATTGGGTCATGAGAAGTTTAAAACAAGGTCACTAGGTCAAATTAAAGAAAAAGCTTGTTTACACTCTAGAAGTCACATGTATAGTTTAATCGTCATAAAATGTTGTCAGAACATTTGTTTTAATGATATCTCAGTCGAGTTTGAAAATGGTTTGTGTTGATTGAAAAACATGGACACCATGGGGTGAGGGGGCAGTTTTCCTTATTTGGCTATAGTAAAACCTTGTAATAAACACTCTAGCTTTAGAAGTCAATTTATAGTTCAATCTTCATGAAACTTAGTCAGAAAATGTGTTCTTATGATATCTTGGATGAGTTCAAAATGTTCCGGTCCATTGAAAAACATGGCCGCCAGGGGGCGGGGCATTTTTCATTATGGCTTTAGTAAAATCTTGTTCACATGTTTAGTCCAATCTTCATGAAACTTCGTCAGATATTTGTTCTAATAATATCTGGGCTGAGTTTGAAACATATTTATCCACTACCCCCCTCCACAGAACTAGGTTGATTTAATACTCCCATCTACTCCTGTCCACATTACCATGTTGGGCATACTATGTATCCACTACTCCTGTCCACAATACCATGTCGGGCATACTATGTATCCACTACTCCTGTCCACCATACCATGTTGGGCATACTATGTATCCACTACTCCTGTCCACAATACCATGTTGGGCATACTATGTATCCACTACTCCTATCCACAATACCATGTCGGGCATACTATGTATCCACTACTCCTGTCCATAATACCATGTTGGGCATACTATGTATCCACTACTCCTATCCACAATACCATGTTGGGCATACTATGTATCCACTACTCTACTTCACAGCATCATGTTGGGCTTAAACCTATTTATCCACTTTGCCACCACATTGCACATTCACTTTATGGTGTATTCCTATTTATATATTTCACCAATCTCTACTTATATTGTAGAGTATTGAAATCAACAGAATATGTTCAGTAGTGTACTAGTACCAGTACATATTTTCCATGTTGTTTTGCTTAAAAATACCTTTTGATATCATGTTTACTGGGTACTGGAGTTTTTTAATTGGCAATTAAAATCTTTTTAGTGTACCATGGTGATGTTTTCTTCACTAGAAGTGATCATATTTCAGGAGTTTTTTGCGGACTACATTGCGGTCAACCCACACCTGTTTGCACTGAACATTGTGGGCTGCTACAAGGGGGTAGACTGGCAGCCTGCCGCCCTCAAGCGTACCACTCAGGGCCTCACCTCTGCACTGTTGTCCTTAAAAAAGTGCCCCATGATCCGCTATCAAAACTCGTCAGAGTTAGCCAGGAAGCTTGCAGAGAGTGTGCGAGTAAGTTTGTCCTTTTTCCCTGCCCTTCTTAAGTGTTAAACTCTTTACTTTGATGTAGATGATTAATAGATTTGGACCATTATGTTCCTGAATCTAAGGATGTGTGAAAAGTACCAAGGAAATAAATAAATTGCTAAAATTGAGATGTGTAAAAACACAATATCATATATATTATACTAATTATACGCTCTATTATATTTCATATGAGGTTCCTAGGTACCATTTATCAATAAAAAAAATTAAATAATTATGTAAACAATTGTTTGGAGTAAGTTTTAAAGAAGAATACACACAACCCTTTAAGCATTCCTGCATGTAAATTAATTTTAACTATTTCAACCGAACATGGCAGTATTCTGTGTTTAACTTCAAATATTTGTTGGTCTCCAGCAAACTATCAGTAAAGATGCAGGCCTTTTTGAGTTCCGGCGGACGGATGTGGAGCCAGTTTTACTCATCCTGGACCGGAGGGATGATGCAGTAACTCCCATTTTAAATCAAGTAGGCCTTTATATACACATTATTAACTTATTTCAGACTGGCTTATCTCAAATTTCCAGATATTTTATTTGCCCAAAAGTGAAACTTTATTCCTGCTTTGGGAATTTGTGAAGGTACTTTCAAGTTTTCAGGTACCACATAATAAACCAGAATTAAATTTGTTGAAAAATTTACCAGTGTGTGTTGATGTAAAAGCTTAAACCTAATATTCTTAATCAATTTGTGTAAGATCATTAGATGTTTATGAGTAGTGTTCTAGGAAAACAGGGCTTAATGCAGTCTGCAGAGGCTTTTATGCAATTTTTACTTTAAAGGAAGTCTCTTCTCAAGCAAAATCCAGTCGAGACTCATCTGGTTTTCCCAGAGTGTGGCATTTATGATAACGTTTTTGACTCAATTCTTTTTTATCTTCACATGAGGTGTGTTAAACTTAATAAGAATATCACCACACCTTCTCGGATTGTAAGTGAACATGCTAGGCCACTCGGCTAGTTAAATGTATGTGTATGCTTTGTGAACACTCTTTCCTGTTCTTATGATACGCTGCAGATCATTTTAATGATGGTTATGGAGAATATTAAAGCATGTGAAAAAAAGGGGTCCACAGTCGATAGGCAATGTATTGTGACATGTACAAATTTTTACGGACACACATTCTCTGTCATGTTTTTCCTATGATATCTTTCACACATACCAAATCTTATTTGGCAAATCAACCCCCATTTTCTCTTCAGTGGACATACCAGGCCATGGTGCATGAACTGCTTGGTATCAGCAACAATCGTGTGAACCTCTCCTCTGTACCAGGGATCTCCAAGGAGCTACAGGAGGTCGTCCTCTCGGCTGAACACGATGAGTTCTATGCCAATGTAAGAAGATAGGACCCATTAGATTTTAGCCTTGCTCTGAAAAAAACAGGGTTTGATGCATGTGCGTAAAGTGTCGTCCCAGATTAGTCTGTGCAGTCCGCCTAAACTGGATTTTCGCAAAGAAGATACTTCCTTTAAGCGAAAAAATACAATTAAAAACTGAAAGCATCGTTCCTGATTAGCCTATGCCGACTACATTAACGTACATGCATTAAACCCTGTTTTTCCAGAGTGAATCTCATTTATTGTTATTGGGTGAAAGCTGTACATGTATGTGATTTGTCTAAGGCAGAGAGTTAAAAGGGATCCACTTCTCAATTAAAACAACCAATATAAAAATAGTTTTTAATGGTTACATTTTATATTTTTTGTAAAGATAGTCTATTGACTTTTTTGGGGATTCCAAAAAAATAAAATGCTATCTTTTTGAGAGTATATATGCAGCTTCATGTATTTTGCACTGATTTCTAAAAGATGTATAATAAAGGCAGGTTAGTAATGAAGTTATTTTTCCATGAACAATGCAAGGATTAACATGCTGGTCTATTGATCGCTGTATAAGTCAACATACTTTGATAAGTTGATAAATGGCAGGAAATACATGGAAAAAAAATGTGTATATGCTTAAATCTCATATGGTTGTAGTGGGATCCGATGTTTTTAATATTTCTTGAAGATCATTATCTTTTGGATGTTTTATTTTTTTTATTGAATGCTACAATACGATATTCGTCATAAAATTACAAATATGTATCAACTTATCTTTTATGACTAAAAGATTGAAATATTTGGTTACTTTTTATGCTCCCCCAAATTTTTTTGGGTTTTTGGGGGAGCATATAGTCGCCGCTTCGTCTGTCCATGCGTGCATCCGTCCGGACTTTTGTCCGGGCTATTTCTCAGCAACTAATGACCGAAATTCAATGTAACTTTATTGGAAGCTTCACTACCAAGAGGAGATGTGCATATTATCAGCGGGTGCTGGTCGGATGATTTTTTTACGGAGTTATGGCCCTTTGAAATTTTCCATTAACTGTACATATAGTGCAATTCTTGTCCGGGCTATTTCTCAGCAACTAATGACCGAAATTCAGTGAAACTTAATGGGAAGCTCTACTACCAAATGGAGATATGCATATTATCAGCCGGTTCTGGTTGGATCATTTTTCACAGAGTTATGGCCCTTTGAAATAGTCCATTGTACATATAGTACAATTCTTGTCCGAGCTATTTCTCAGCAACTTATTACGGGAATTCAATGAAACTTTATAGGAAGCTTCACTACCAACAGGAGATGTGCATATTATCATCCGGTTATGGTCGGATGATTTTTCACATAGTTACGGCCCTTTGAAATTTTCCATTGTACATATAGTGCAATTCTTGTCCGAGCTATTTCTCAGCAACTTATTATGGGTTATTCAATGAAACTTTATGGAGGCTTCACTACCAACAGGAGATGTGCATATTATCAGCCAGTTATGGTCAGATGATTTTTCACAGAGTTATGGCCCTTTGAAATTTTCTATAAACTGTACATATAGTGCAATTCTTGTCCGGGCTATTTCTCCCCAACTACTGATTGGAATTCAATGAAGCTTTATGGGAAGCTTTACTACCTTGAGGAAATGCGCATGTTATTAGTGGGTTCTGGTTAGATGATTTATTTAGAGAATTATGGCCCTTTGAAATTTTTAAGTTGCTAAACCATCCATCGTATTATTTTGTCCAAAGTTATGCCCCTCAAGACGTTTCCTTTTATCTGAATATATAGTGCAATATTGTGACAAAAAAAACTTTGGGGAGCATCACCCGTCTCCGACAGTTTCTTGTTCTGTCTGGAAATGTTTTTACTACTCAAGCATGTAATTACATAAATTTAAGTAGCAGTAATAAAATGGATATGGTTTCCACCTTCTAATAAGAAAACAGACTCCAAGCGTCGGGGTAGTCCTCTTGTCCTGATTAATAAGTGACTAAAGCCAGTGACTTTAAACGGAATCAAAAAGTATTGAGAAATACGGGCCTGGCGTTATACTGAATCAAGCCAAAACAATATGTACAGGAACTTTTGGGAACAAATATAGATGTTGAATTAGACCAAATGTCTTGTAAAATATATACAACAATTTCGGAGAGATTGAAAAAAATCAAGAAGTTGCAATCTCTTACAGAATATGTACATGAACTTTGGAGAGATCGGGAACAACATCAAGACATTGATGGACGAGTTCCAGAAGAAATCCCAGAGTCAGGCCAAAGTGGAGTCCATTGCTGATATGAAGGTACACAAGAGTTTTGAAGATACCCAGGTTTCATTCCAGTAAATCATTGTGTATTCCTCGATTGCCTTTTTAAAGTTGCGTCTATTTCTAAAAAGTTATAAAAATGATTTAGCAATAGCCGACATGTGTTTTGTGATTATTTCTATTGGAGATTGATTATATCGAGGTGGTATTTTTTACCGTTGTGTCTTGTCTGCCATTTGGAACGAGGGGGATCGTCTCTAGTGGGGATAATGTACTCAGTTGAACCAGGGGAGACAAATTAGTCTCCTAATGTCTGTCTGCTCTAGTTCTGTCAATTTTGGGTGTTTGGTATTTTTACCTGTTCCATTTTTAGCTCAGCTGTTTTTGAAGAAAACCCGAGGTATTGTCATAGCCAGCTTTTCCGCTGTCCGCGTCGTCTGAAAACTTTAACATTAGCCATAACTTTTGCAATATTTAAGACAGCAACTCGATTTTTGGCATGCATGTGTATGTCATAGAGGTGCACATTTTGAGTGGTGAAAGGTCAAGGGCATCCTTCAAGGTCAAAGGTCAAAAAAACAAACTGCTATGCGGTGCTCTTGTTAGGACATTCTAACTGTTTTCATCTTATCTTTTCCACACTTAATTGAAATGTTTGTGGGCTTAATATCTAGACTAAGTTTAATGAGCAGCCAAATCTTCACCTGACTTCATTTCACAGATTCCTTTAACAATTGACCTGGAACTTTACTCAAATACCATGCGAATATGGGTCTTATGCAATATTTAGCCAATGTAGCTCCAGACCAGCCTGCACAATTGTGCAGTCTGCTACATTATAAGGGATAGGGTAGCTCCAGACCAGACTGCACAATTGTGCAGTCTGCTACATTATAAGGGATAGGGAAGCTCCTGACCAGACTGCACCATTGCGCAGGCTGGTCTGAAGCTACACTGGCAATGTATGGCATAAGACCCAATTTTCCATGACATGGCTCATATGAACCGCTACATGATGAAACCTGTATTGGTGACGAAAATCCAAATGAAAATCCAACTTCCCATGTAATGTTTTTTTGAATGGTAAGCGTACTTGTTGTAATAGCAACATTAAACGATTACCAGTAATCATGACAATATCAATTGACCATTCATTGTCGAGCAACATCTTTGAAGCTCAAAGTTGAAATTTGTCCAGATGCAAAAATTGTTCTGCAATACATTCTGGATATTACATGTATTTGTTGTCAGGCCTTCATAGAGAACTACCCGCAGTTCAAGAAGATGTCTGGTACGGTCTCGAAGCACGTGACGGTGGTAGGAGAACTGTCGAGGCTCGTGGGGAAGACTGGGCTGCTGGAAGTGTCAGAGACAGAGCAGGAACTGGCGTGTCAGAGCGACCACTCAGCCTCCCTACAGGTAGGGGGATCTTACTGACCCAGTGTAGAAGAACAATTTACGCAGGGCTTCATTTAACTTGGCTTTAAATATGATTTAACTGAAAAAGTTTTACATTACACAGGTTCGGAATTGCTTATTTATGAGTCAAAATTTACAATACATACATTTATAATACTAAGACTATAATCTCTAACAAAATTTGACACAGGGTCTTTCTCTGTTGGTTCGTCTGTCAGTCTACATTAAATGTTCGAGGTTGATAGAGCAAAACAACTTGCATGTTCCTCCGGCTAATAAATTGATACTTCAAATATGTCATGTCTATTGAATGTAAATATGCAAGAAACTTTTCTTGACCAACTATTAACACATTGTTTAGTAATGTGCCCTTGAAGCAAGCATATAATGGGCATAGCAGTAACATAAAATTTTAAGGTTTGTGCAGCCAAGTAAGACACTTTTCTTGCTTTATAAAACACACATTTTTATGCTCCCAATATATATATATGGGGGAGCATATAGTCGCCGCTTCGTCTGTCCGTCGGTGCGTTTCTTGTCCGGGCTATTTCTCAGCAACTAATAACCGGAATTCAATGAAACTTTATGGGAAGCTTCACTACCAAGAGGAGATGTGCATATTATCAGCGGGTTCTGGTCGGATGATTTTTAACAGAGTTATGGCCCTTTATAATTTTCCATTAACTGTACATATAGTGCAATTTTTCTTGTCCGGGTTATTTCTCAGCAACTAATGACCGGAATTCAATGAAACTTTATGGGAAGCTTCACTTCCAAGAGGAGATGTGCATATTATCAGCGGGTTCTGGTCGGATGATTTTTCACAGAGTTATGGCCCTTTGAAATTTTCCATTAACTGTACATATAGTGCAATTCTTGTCCGTGCTATTTCTCAGCAACTAATGACTGGAATTCAATGAAACTTTATGGGAAGCTTCACTACCTAGAGGAGATGTGCATATTATCAGCCGGTTCTTGTCGGTTGATTTTTCACAGAGTTATGGCCCTTTGAAATTTTCCATTGTACATATAGTGCAATTCTTGTCCGAGCTATTTCTCAGCAACTTATTACGGGAATTCAATGAAACTTTATGGGAAGCTTCACTACCAACAGGAGATGTGCATATTATCAGCCGGTTATGGTCGTATGATTTTTCACAGAGTTATGGCCCTTTGAAATTTCTATAAATTGTACATATAGTGCAATTCTTGTCCTGGTTTTTTCTCCTAACTACTGACTGGAATTCAATGATGCTTAATGGGAAGCTTAACTACCTTGAGGAGATGCGCATGTTATTAGTGGGTTCTGGTTTGATGATTTATTTAAAGAGTAATGGCCTTTTGAAATTTATCTTCATACGTCCATGAAAACAAAATATTAAATATGCTGTTCTTTTAAGTTGCTAAACCATCCATCGTATTATTTTGTCCAAAGTTATGCCCCTCAAGACGTTTCCTTTTATCTGAATATATAGTGCAATATTGTGACAAAAACCTTTGGGGAGCATCACCCATCTCCGATGGTTTCTTGTTTAGTTATGTGCCCTTGACCATAGCTGACAAAGCATTGTCGGAGAATTAGTCATTTTTGGGACGAAGCTCAAGTACTTGTTGTAGAAGAAATGCAGTGAATAAGCCATGGTTTGCTTCCATTATTTTTCTAAAATCATTAGTGAAATAGCACAGTTATTTTTTAGCTCACCTGAGCACAACCTGCTTTTGTGATCTCCTTATGTCCGCCATTTTTCATCTGTTGTGCCTTGAGCGCCATGTGTAGTCAACGTTTGCCCTGTTTACACTCTAGAGGCTGTTTCTTTTGCCCAATCTTCATGAAACTTGGTAAGAGCATTTGTCCCAATATTATCATGACCAAGTTGGAAACTGAATAACATAAAGTCAAAAACTAGGTCTTTAGGTCAAATATAAGAAAAAGTTATATCTGAACTGAGTTCAAAAATGATTGTGGTTGCAAGGTGTTGAGGCAGTTTTCCTAAAACCATGTGAACACTACCTACTCAGAACAGTTAAGTACCTTGGGCTCTCTGGTGAGGGGCTTCGGCCCTCTTGTACATTACATAGGTTTGATAATTGTATGTCTTTTTATTGGGTAATGGAAAAATATGTACATTAAATAAATTGGAATCATTAAAAGAGATTTAATTGTTTAAAGTGAGTTATGTATTATTTTACCATGTTCAATTTAAATGACAAATCTACAAATAATTATTAAAGCCACACACCTTGAAATGAAAAACATGTTAATAATACATATAGATGCAATTTGAAAGTGTGCAAAATTGTTATTAAATCTATAGCCTAGTTAGCAAGTTATTTATTATTTTTCAAACGGTACTTCTTTTAAAACCGAAAGAAGGATTTCTAGACGTATACGTCCATTATGAAAAACGCAATTATTTTTAAGTTTTAAAGCGCAAAAAAGACGGATTTCTACCTTGTAACCACCAGATATATTCTAATTGGCATAGATAAAATATGTTTTTTATTTATACTTAAATTTACTATGCCAAATAAGGTGTGTGGCTTTAATGTGATTTATTGTTTTATGAAAAAATCATCTATATTTCCAAAAGAGAATTAAATGAAACATAATGTTTTTTTTCAGTATTGAAAATAAAATTGGGCCATTCATTATCTTTGATTAAAAGTTGATTAAAAGAATTGTCACAGGTTTACATTTAAGAAGTTATATTAAACAAGTTTGTTTTGTAGTTAATCAAATGAATTTTGCTTTGTGAAGATGATTATAATATTAGTTAATTTAAAGTGATAAATATGTAAGTTACGTATTTGAATTGTATGTTAATAATATACTTTTTTATACATGTTGTCATGCATTTTTCTGGTACATGTATTTTCATAGATAATCACAAAACAATTAACAGAGAAAACTTCATACACAAGTATAAATGATTATACAGAAAATCAAGACGCTGCTTAACGACAGTAAAGTGAATCAGCTGGACAAGTTGCGGCTGGTGATGCTGTACGCCCTGAGGTACGAGTCTCACAGCAACAACGATGTGTCCGGCCTTGTGGAGACACTCCGTAAACAGGGCGTCCCGGATAACTACAGAACGGTGAGTGGTAGGGCGTCCCAGATAACTACAGAACAGTGAGTGGTTGGTTACCCTTTGTAGTTGGAGAAAAGGGATAATAGTAGTAATGGGAGAAGAGATAGTGGGGGGGGGGCAAAGAGAGAAGTAGGGGAGAAAAGGATAGTGGTAAAGGAAAAAGGGTAGTGGTTGGGAGAAAAGAGATAGCAGTATGGAGAAAAGGATAGTAGGTGAGGGAAAAGGATAGTAGGTGAGGGAAAAGGATAATTGTGCGGGAATATAATGGAATATAGTGATTGTAGTGGGGGGAAAGGGAAATTTGTTTTGGGGGAATGATAGTAGTACTGGGAAACTGCATGTATTATGACATTCATTTTGGGGTACACGCCTTTTGTCCTTGTACAATAGTGTTGTTCGGGTATCCTGGTGTGTGGCACATCTAGCTCACTCACGTTCTTAAATTACTTTAAAAATATAAAACATATATTTCTTAAGTGCCTTTTAAAAAATAGTTGGCTAATCTCTTGAAAATTAGGCTAAAAGTGTTTGCTAGATAGTCGTTACTTAATTAGAAAAATGTTATCTACTGGTACACAAGCATTGAAATACTTTATTAATGCTGGTTACTCAGTATTTAACTAAAGATGTATTATGAAGTTATAGGAGTGAACTCATGAAGATGCTGTAATGTTCTCCATAGTTCAGTTATGTCACATCTATATCCAGCTGGTGTCCGCAATCCTGGAGTACGGTGGAAAGAAGGCTCGAGGGGGTGACCAACTATTTGGCTCCACAGACCCTGTCACCTTCACAAAAAGGTTCTTCAAAGGGCTCAAGGTGGGATCTGTTCTTAGAAGGGAGGGTGATGACATGTAACATTATGTCTTGTACCAGTATTTATACGGGTTTCTTTACTGAAACACCTATCTTTGGAACTTAGCCCTGGCAGATTTGTAAAAAAATGCCAAAATATTAAGGAGTTAATGTTGTGTATGCTGTTGATTGCCCTCATACATTTTGACTGTCTTTTTTGACATTCAGGGAGTTGCACATGTGTCAAATCATTACAACTGCAAACTTCTATATCTGTTTCTAAGTAGATGGAGGGTATTAAACCCCTTAAGTGATAGCTTTCAATTGTGTTACTAAATGTTATATTTCAACCTGCTCGCCAGGGAGTTGAGAACGTTTACACGCAGCACAAGCCTCTCCTGGACTCACTACTGGACCAGCTGTTGAAGGGGAAACTGAGGGAGGCAGCCTACCCCTACCTGGGCACTGTGCAACTCAAAGACAGGTGGGTAACATGCCTTTCAAGGAGTAAGCAAGAAAAGCTTTGAACATATGAGCTGCATGCTGACAAAACGGGGTTAAATGCATGCATGAGGTTCTTGACTCTGAACAGCGTAATCAGGAACAACTATTTCAGCTTTTTATCTTTCGTTTCAAGGAAGACACTTTTTGCACATGCATTAAACCCAGTTTTCTCAGAGTGTGGCTCAAATGTTTTTATTTCTGGAATAAAGATAATCACCATGCACCAAACCGGTGTCCCCAGCTAAAAGGAGTGAACACCACACTTAGGTTAAAAGTCACACATGGCCATTATACAGCTTGCCTATATAATATATTGTAACTTCATCATTTATGAAGCAATTTTAAAATAATGTATCACCATGTGGCGGCAGTGTGTGGTATGCAACATTTGTGACCCTTGCTGAAAGTCAACGTCTCTTTCAGAGGTCAGGCTTTCCTCCAGGCCTTTTTTAGCTCAGCGGCCCCGCTCTGCTTTATTTTTCAAATCAGTGGTGCAGTGACGCTTCATCATTTTCTGATCATGGTTATTCAGTGCTGGAATTTTTAGCAAGCGCTTGCAATCTCTGATCCGACTGTAATTTGCATTTTGCTAACGACCAATCAAACTACAGGCTTGCTTATCAGCTTTTTGTTTATAGGTGCTTGCACAAAACATCTGTAAGATTATTGGGTTGCTTCACAACTTAATCCAGTTTGGTCCAGATTTTCGCACCTTCATTGTATATCACATTCACACTTGTGTAGTGCAACAAACACTAACCGGACTTTCCAAATATCAACCATTAACCCTTTGCATGCTGGGAAATTTGTCGTCTGCTAAAATGTTGTCCGCTAAATTTCTAAAATTAGCATTTTCTTCGATTTTTTTTCAAAGAATACTATCAGAATAGCAAACAGTTTGGATCCTGATGAGACGCCACGTTCTGTGGCGTCTCATCTGGATCCAAACTGTTTGCAAAGGCCTTCAAAATCCGGTTCCAGCGCTCAAAGGGTTAAANCGGTTGTCCCCGAGCAGAATTTTTGTCCGTAGGGGATCATTAACCTGGTCTAGGAGTTTGTCCAGGGTCGAGTTCAGGAGTGGAACGGGGTTCGCTGTCCTTTAGAACGTAATGATCGGGAGTTTACCAAACCTAGTATTGTTTACGAAGATGTATGGAAGAGCTGGTCACCACCATACTTCGCCCTTGTAGCGGGAAGGGGACAGCGGGTTAACCAGAGTAGAAGACGGACGGGGCGGACCTGGAGAAATCCAGGACATCGAGGGGGTGGCCTTAAAGAGGGGACCCGGGGCGGCGGTACTCAGTGTGCTCAACGCACTGGGGAAACCGTCTCTGGCATGAAGACGACAGCCGGTGACAACTAGAGTGGCCATAAAGGCAGAGCGGTGAGCTTGCACTCCCTTGGCGGAGGCGTTCAGACAGGATTGTCTTGAAATTGTCTAATTTTTTATTTTTTTTACCAGTGCACATTAAGGTCTCATTGGCCACCGTGCACTGGTCTATTTGGATCTAAATTATATCTTTGGCGAAAACCCGGGAAGCTGGGGTAAATTTGACCTACTTTGGCTCAAAATTAATCTTTTTCCCCTGAAAGGTCACAGGGGCAAGTGTATACATGGAGTTGTCGTGAAGACGCTGGAGCACCTGTAAATAAATCTCATATTAAAAAAATAAAAAATAACTGTACTTGTCACAGATCAATACTGACCTCAACAATTGTAGCGCTATTGATACAGCTTATTTTGTAAAAATGCATTACAAACAGATGTGCAATAATAACATTTTTGCAATCAAGCAAAGTGTGCTAAATATGTTTTTTGCTGCGAACAAAATGAAATCATTTTTACTGTCTGTTTAGACATTGAACATTTGCACAGTGTGTGTGTGTGTGGTAGTGTATTACTAGGTATGAATATTTTTTTCAGGCCGCAGGATGTGATAGTGTTCATAATTGGTGGCACAACATTTGAGGAGGCTCTGACTGTTCACCAACTGAACAAATCTTTTCCTGGAGTGAGGATAGTGTTGGGAGGAACGGCCGTGCACAATTTCAAAAGGTGAGCTAAACAAATAACTGTTTGAGTTGTTTGCTTCTTCTGCCTTGCACTTCCTTGGATAGAAAAGTTACAAATGCATGTGCTGGACAATATTCTACACCAAGTAATATAAAATATATATGGGGTTCATTATATATTATTTGTAAAGCACTACAGGTCTATACTCACTAGATTGTTGGACTATTTTACAACCACCACAGTATGTATGCACACAGTTTAATAAACTATTTTACGAGCTCCACAGATTTTATTCTCCCTGCTACATGTTTCAGTTTCCTGGACGAGTTGCAAACAGCAGTGCAGCCTGTGGTAATGGGAAGAAAAGATGCAATTAAAAAATGAGTGAGATAGACAGCAGTGCCAATGGCTAGAATCAATATTGATTGCAGATTGAGTCTAAACTTAATAAAATTGACCAAGGAAAATGCTTTTTGCATTTTGAACTTTTATTCCAATTGCTTGAATGTTTGAAGTTCAGTCTAAGATCAAATTTTATTCAGTTGGTAGTCGTATGGCCTGATTGGGACATAAAAACCATGAAGACACAGCTGTTGCCTGTTTTAATGAGAATTTGTCACTGGTTTCCGACATGTCCCGGATAAATGTTAAATGGTTGGGAGTTGTGATGTATGGATTTCTTACAAAACAGAAAGCTCTGCTAGATCTCTATAGCTCCATCAGGTCAGGGTAGTTGCACAGAGTACTAGGATTCAAAAGCAGTCTATGAAGGAAATTTTATTAACCCTTTGCATGCTTGGAAATTTGTCGTCTGCTAAAATGTTGTCTGCTAAATTTCTAAAATTAGCATTTTCTTTGATTTTTTTTCAAAGAATACTATCAGAATAGCAAACAGTTTGGATCCTGATGAGACGCCACGTTCTGTGGCGTCTCATCTGGATCCAAACTGTTTGCAAAGGCCTTCAAAATCCGGTTCCAGCGCTCAAAGGGTAAATACTGTGGTTAATTCCATTATTGTTCATAAATTATGAGGACATGGTCCACGTTCTTGGTTTATCAATATTTTGAAAGCTTTAGAAGTTGTATGCATTACAATTTGTTATGAACTTGTATGTTTCTGTATTTTAACTTTCATCCAGATTTATTAGTTGGTGAAATATGTTGCATTTGGTTGTCAGATTTTAATGGTAATACTAGATCTAGTTTTAATAAATCATTTAAATCTTGATTGGAAACATTATGTTTGTGAATTAAGATCTTGTATGATTATTGTGATAAAAAAGTATCAATTGATGATGCATGTAGAAGCCATATGTATTTTGATTAACAATGCAGATTGTAATGTTTATTCTACAAATATCATTCCAGTTTGGTTGATTTAGATAATTAGCATTTGTGTTTCCAAATATTTCAGTGATGCAATTGTCTTTATTAATTTTGTTGAATTTAAGGTGTTGTGACTTTGTTATGTCTTGTAATAGCCTGTTAATCATGTATTCGTATCATTATTGAATGTACTGGTATTTTATACATGTGATTAATTGTTGTCATAGAATAATGTAAGTAAAACATGAAAATACCATAAACAATAATGGTTTTGTGATGAAGTTCTTGTAATGTATTCTTATATTTTCGTTATTTAAGTTGACTTTCATAGGATTAACTCTTTTAGTTCTTTGGGGAATTAATTATTGAACTCATATTGTCACAAATTACTACTATATATACCTGTGCAGAAGGTTTCTTATCTTCTGAGTTACTGAAAATCATTTGTGCAATATTTCGTTACTCTGTAAATAGATGCTTTGTTGTGTATGATTTTATCAGAGTAAACTATATAAAATATTGAAAACCATCGTAGTTTTAGTATCTTCTTGCAACCAATAATTACAAGTAAAATATTTTTGTGATATTGTACATTCACAGTATTTTTACGTTATTTCACGCTTATTATATAAACAACCTCAAGTTTCTTGTCGTGGCATTTATCTGACAGCAGGGTTCATACAAACATTTCCAAACAGAATTCAAAAACTTTAAGCACTTTTCAAGGTCATAAAGGTGAAATTCAAACACTTTCCCTATTTTCAACTTTGAAATGTCTTTTTTTAAGTTCTTTTTATGACAATGCTAACGAAGATGTATTTGTACATAAAAACTCAATGTAATTAAACATAGTTGTGCTTATTTCATTATGAAGCATCAGCTGCATAATTCCCGTCAAAACCCGTACCAGAAAGACTGGAAACAAACAGTGGGCATCTCCTCTGACAGATAGAAGGAGCAATTAATATTATTGGATCGATATGACATGAAATAAGCTGAAAACTTCGAAAGAATAAATTTGGTTTTAACACTTAATTGTGGTTATTTCATTTTCAAGCAATCTTCTAGCCAAATTCAAGCATTTTTTAAGCACTTTTCAAGGCAATGTTTGAAAATAAGCACTTCAGATCATTAAAAACACTTTTCAAGGTAAACCTTGATTTTCAAGTGTGGGAACCCTGGATAGTGACTTTGATAGTGTAGTTCATTGTTATGCGCATCTTGCATGTAATCAGTAATCAACTGAATAAATATTTTTGCAGTACCTCTCAATCAAGCCAGTTGAAAAATTGCTGTTGATTTGTAACTACACGTAACTCGTTCAAAGGTGCAGATTTGTAATGGGAAATACTGGGGTCACGTTGATTGGGTTGGTCTATTAGCATTCTTTGTTCTTTGAAACTTAAATATGTCATGCTTCTTATTCATAAGAAGTAGTCTGTAACTGTGTAACTGTTGTAACACATGCCTATAAACTTAGTGTGACCTTCCTTCTACGGTGATCTAACATCTGATATTTGTTTGCGCCTCTGTCTTAAGGTCCAGCCATTAATGGCTCAATGCATCCTCATTCAAACCTCAGTGATCATGCAAATGCTATTTAAAGGTGGTTCAAGAACAATGTTCTCAACTAAACTGAAAATTTAGCTTGCTTAAAAAACCAAGTTTAAGTATATCTCTATATAACCCAGTGATTTCCTTGAAACAATCTTGAATGGAAAGATTAATCATGGAATTGACAAAAATATGTTTGCGAACACAAAGAAGGAAAAATAACAAAATCAGTAATTGTTCTTTAAAATTGTTTATTCCAAAAAAGCAGGGGTCGTATTTGACCCCTGTGATGATCTCATGATGTTCACCCACACAAACTGACCAAAGGTTAGACAGCTGACCCCGTCAACAAAAAACATCATTCATGATACAAACAAGCCTTTACATTCAAGAGAAAACAATAGCAGCGTTTTGTAACCTTCAAAGACTGCTTGCAATGGAATATCAAACAAATACAGTGCAACATTTAGCATAAAACAGCAGAATAAATTGAGTCATTCTAAAATAAGCAAACATAAATGGAAGTTAAAAAGTAAACACTCAAAAATGTAATGTTAACACAAGGTCCCTTTTGAGCAAAAACTCCAAGTACAGTTTAATATGAAAGCAATCATGGAGCTAGTGCACTAAAGGCAAATTGGGAAACCAATTTTATTTCAATTTATCAACAATATCTACAGGTAGTTGGCCTCTTTTTCTGTCTTTCAATTCTTCCATTCTCGACTTAGTATCAAATATATTAAACAACTTGTAACACAAGTTTCCTACAATTTGTGTCCGTTGGACACCTATACAATGTAATCTTATCCAATAAATACAGTAAAACACGCAAATAAAAACTTGCAACAATGAGGGATGACTGTTCATTTCGAAATATTTACAAAACATGAACAGATCAACGCATTATGTTCCCAAGTTTACACGAATCTTGTATGTTCATTTGCAGAATTCAGAATAAACAACCAATTCATAGGATTTACACAGCTTGACTCTTGGATAAACAGATACCGTCGTAAATGCAGAAGTGTAACAGGTTTACTATGTTTATTTACATACAGAGTACATGTATATCTTTCATTAAGCTACATAATTATAATGTTGCATCATTTTTATAGCATAACTTGTGTTTCTGCTAAACACAGCCTCCATCAAGTCAAACCTAACCTGATGTTTTCTGATCATTCAATAATCCAACAGCTTGCAAAACATTGATTGAATGCAAATATCTCCAACACTGTCCATGATTTTGACCAATTTATAACCAACTATCGTACATTAATGAGCCTCCCTCTCCGAAAAGAGGGGGTTTAATGCTGTGTGCAAAGTGTTGTCCCAGATTAGCCTGTGCAGTCTGCACAGGCTAATCAGGGACAACACTTTCCGCCTAAACTGGAATTTTCTTTAAACGAAAACTATCATAAAAGCGGAAAGGTTTGTACCTGATTATCCTGTGCAAACTGCACAGGCTATTCTGGGACGACACTAAACATGCATTAAACCCATTTTTCACAGAGCAAGGCTCATTTTTACACTTCATTTTTATAAACACACAATGACATTGTTACCTTATATATTAAGATCCACAAATCCTATGTAAAACTATTCCATTTCTCCAGAGAAATAATTCCATTCATTAAAAAGCTCAGCTTTTAAATTCCTGCCAGTTCAATGCATCAGTTTAGAAATGAAAGTTACACAGAACACAGACCAAATGTGCATAAGACAGTCAAATATTAACACACTTTAATGTTCTGTGAGAATCATGCATTACTAACATTTTGTATAAAGATGATTTGTGAATCATAATTCATAAATATAAACATGGTTTACCAAGTCAACTTTCATACAAGCAGTTGCCTGTTTATTCTGAAAGGTATGCTATCATGAATGCGAAGTTAAGTAGTCAATTCAAAAGTCACATATACTAGTATTCTTTTCAGTGTTATTAATTCAAACACATCAATGTGAAAGCAATATATACAAACATAAACATCATAAAACACAAGTACTGGTTCTCACATTCAATTAAAACATTTGCACATTTACATTTCCTTATAGAACATACAATTTCTTAAAAGTACATACATGTGCCTATATATTTCGCTACACCTGTTGAACAAAAAACAGGAGCGGATAAAAAACGAAAAACGTTCAACCAAAACTGAATAGATTTTCTTCCCATTCAGATTCTCTCTGGGATGCATACATATAATTATATGATGGACTATTTACAAAACAAAAATGTGAAGCATAATTTTCATGCTTCTAATAATGTTAATTAATCAATCTCTCAAATGATTGACACATGAAAACAATAATGAATAATGATTAATATTCAAATACACATATCCTGTACAATGTACTGAATGTTTAGACATTAAAATCAGCCTAATTGTGAAAAATTGTGATTTCAAACAGGTTAAAAAATGCAGGAATATTACAAGTTTACAAAGAACATACTTATAGAAATTGGTGCAGCTCTAATCACCCTGACAATTATAATGATCATAACAAAGACAATGAATTTGTTTTTGTTTTTTCAGAGATATGTGTACTAATAACTGCGGCTATTACAAGAATACATGTGTACAAATGTGACCATTTTAAATAGTAATACAATGAAAACATAAGTTAGTATGGCAGAAAAAGAACATCACATAACATGAACAAGTAACGGTCACTTATCTGTACATTGGACTAATAAATGTAGATACACACTATGCAAATTTACAATTCAAGCAGTGTTTTTGTCACCATTTAGGGAATGGGGCCGGGGCCATTTGGAATGGGAAAAAATGCGCCGTTATTATTTATTTATTTGCATACACTATAAAACTGATATTACGTGTCATTCATTATATTTCATACGGTTCAAGTCAAAAAGCTGGAAAGGGAGAGGAAATGAATGTTGCGATTTTTATTTATTTTCTTGAAAACCTTCATTTGCTCATGTTGGGAAGTCATTTGGGAAAAACTATATTCTTTTTGACATTTAGAATGGGGCGGAATTTCCGCCCTAAATTTGACATAAATACACTGTTAAGTGACACAGCAACAAACTTGCACAGTGTGTGAAGTCAGACAGAAGTATGACTAGTCTACAATACACTGTGTACAATTTGTCATTACATGCATTAAAGTCGCGCCCTGTGAAAATGGGGTTTAATGCATGTGCGTTAAGTGTCATCCCAGATTAGCCTGTGCAGTCCGCACAGGCTAATCAGGGACGACACTTTCCGTCTAAACTGGATTTTCGTCAAGAAGAGTCTTCCTTTTAACAAAACATACAATAAAAGCGAAAAGTGTCGTCTCGATTAGCCTGTGCGGATTGCACAGGCTAATCTGGGACGACACTTTACGCACATGTATTAAACCCCCTTTTCACAGAGCAAGGCTCATTCATAAGAGAACAACAATGTGACCACTGTTTGTCCATAGTCTGGATACTAAAACCATTGATGCTTGAACGTGACTTCAAACAGGTATGAAATTTGCATTTGTGACATAAGCCTTAGTATCAGCCGGAAATGTGTTAACAAATTGGATATTTGTTCATTCAATAAAAATGTATACTATTGATAATGAACAAAACACTCCATCGTTGAGCCTATTGTATAAATTGCATAGGCAAATACGTAAATAAAGCTAATGTTGATTGTTAACGCAACTTAGAATATGAATACAATTTTGTTTCTTGTATCTGTATATCTGAAGACAAAAATAAAATGCAAATCTAAATGGGATAAATCTGATAAAAGAAATCTTAAGCACTTAAAAGAGAACAACACATCAGGTGTCTGTTAGCACTTTTTCCCTCTGTGTTTCTTCCAGCACATTAGTGTGACATTTATCACATTACAACACTTCTGCTGATAAACTATTACTTGCACAAACATAACTACGAACGTAAGGGAGTAAAATTATTTATTTATTTATTTTTCCTAAATATTCATCATACTATCATACTATCCAGGAAAAACTTCACTTCTAGAAACAATTTAGAATCTAAATTTAATTTAAGTCATGGTAAGCTCACTTAAAACTGTATAAAGAACATATCACACAATTTATATTGAATTTAAAGTTAGTTCCAAAACAAAAACACAATTAATTATATATAAAAGACTAAGTGAAGCTTTTGTTAATTATATAAAACGAATAATACAAGTGAAATAATAGCGAAAAACATAACAAATGCTGAGGTTATTTGATCAGTTACTAGATATTAAATTAAAGCCGGAGTTATAAGAATGTCTGATTTGCGAAAGCAAAGTTGGAAAGCCGAGTGCCGAACACGGCAGGTGAGGATTCATCCTCGGGCGTGAGTTGTAATGGTGCAGTATCCAGACTGTGGCCAAACCCGAGCCGTCATTTCCGCCGCTTGTCCTTGTGCCGCGGGCGCTTGACGGTCCGTCGGAAACAGCAACATCTTTGGAGAGAAAGAATGGGTATTGTATGATACAAGGGTTGTTTTGATATTGTTTGATACAAGAGAAATATTTAGATTAACAATGTCACTATATATAACCATAAAGGTTTTTCGATGGAATTTTGCTTTAGTAGATGAGAAAATGTTCAATACGTATCACACTAACACATTTCTATTCACAGTTTCACAATATCCAGTCATTCTGCAATTCATGCGTGCACGTACATATGGGCCCTCGGCGTTGTTGGTTTAACTTTATATTATTTCTAAAAGCCCTTAAAAACTGATAAAATTCTGTTTGAAGATCACAAAATAGTCTATCAATAAATAATTCTGCGCTTTCAATCTTGTAGAGATTTTACAGTCCTCTGCAGATGTAATATTACACATATACATATACACAGGTAGATAGTTTACATGTGTCACTATAACATGAGCCGGGTCATACAAAAATGGGCCTTATAACAAATCAGAATACTCTAGCTCCAGATACACATCTGGCTCTGTATAGTCTGATTAGGAGTCATTATGTCCGCTTATTAGACCAAAAACCTCGCGTGATTTGAGAGCAGACAGTGCAGCTTCAAACCAGTCTTGGCAAATGCGCAGGCTGGTCTGGGGCTACGCTGTCAGTATAAGGCATAATACCCATTTTCGTACAACGCAGCTCATACTCGGCTAAAAGCTCACTAGACAAGGAATATAAACGAGAACTGTCAGATTGATGCTCATGTGCGGCGAACACGCTTTTTCTTGCGTCTTCTGAAGAAACAGCACCTGCAAACAGAACAATTGCCTTTCAGAATTGCTTTGGACCGTTTGGTTGATTTTGTTCCTGATTTGTCGCTTTTAATAATATATAATAGTGTTGCCGTGCTTTTTTCTGTTTCTTAGTTTTAAATTTGACAATGACAATTACATTATTTAAGACTTTCTTACTTTTACTTCGAAAGCACCTTTACCCAAAAAAAAAATGTGCTGCTAAAATATTGACACATGCATTTTTTTTACAACCCCCATTATTTTTTTTTAAGACTTCTTAATTTTTAAATAACAAGTTTACTGCAAACACTAGGTTTTAGTAAAGCACAATATGCCTGTATTTCAGTTACTGAAAAAATATATAACCACCATCCCATTTTATGTATAACTAGGTTATAATTGCATTAGAGACTAACGATGTGGGCAAACGCATCAATGTCACAGTTCCGTTTAACAATTCTCAACAACAAACAGAACATAAGAACAACAAGCAAAGAATAATCATTAGCTCAGTAAGAAAATGGAGGTGTTATCACAACAAACCATTTAGTTCTAATGTACAAGAGAGGTATCATGAATCTTACATAGAAATGTGTATTTCTATTTAAATTTTAGTTATTTATTTTTATACTTTTATCTGATGAAAGCATAAAATGAAAAGTTGAGTGGAATAATTTGAAATGATTTTGTTTCAGCAGTTGGTCTTAACCTGGAGGCATATTAAAACATTAATCATTTTTGCATTGGATGGAATGACCATGCTTTTAGCTTATTAAATTCTTAAAACTTTTTTACTTTCCTTTGTTTTATTATAATATAATAAAATGCCTCTACAATTTATAAACCCTCATTTTCTATTTTAATAGGATTTTTTTTCACAAACACGCAATTATTTGAAACAAAGTCATCCATAAAAATTTTCAAAAATAACTCCAGCATTTATTTAACTAAACTTGACGTAAAAAAAGTATTAACTTCATAAAGCCAGTAAACAGCATGCAACTTAACAGAACGAGCAAGCATTAAACGTGAACACAACTGATACACAACTGCGAGTATGATACATAACTGAGCCTATGCTATGAGAGTACCAATGGCATACATACTTTGTTTCGTCCACTATCTCCACTGCTGGGGGCTGAGTGATTGGAGTGTTTGAGGCCCCTGCAGTCGGGTCATCCGGCGCCAGCTCTCCGTTGTGTGAACTGACCACCTGCAACAGACAGACGCACAGTCATAGAGTGACGTCAATTTGAGATGAGGCGGTATGTGCAACAGTTACCTCGTACTAGGCAACATAACACTAAGAGGCTGTGACCCCAAATTATTCGTCTGACACTAATTATCATGGATTTTAATTGAATTGATTATTAGGTCCAACATAATGCCCAATTTTGTGAATCCACAAAATTTCATGTCAAGGAAAATAAACGATCCACAGTAATTTCCAGTCTCAAACTTTGTACTGACTTCTACTGAGCTGACCAAAGAGAATGAATGTTGCATTTGGGATTTGCTTTCTAATGGTTCTATATGAGCCGGTCTCTGACAAAAACTGGGCTTAATGCATGTGTGTAAAGTGTCGTCCCAGATTATACTGTGAAGTCTGATGAAACTTTCTGCATTTATGGAATTTTTCGTTTAAAGGAAGTCTCTTCTAAACAAGATGCAAGTTTGGCGAAAAGTGTCCACCCTGATTAGCCTGTAAAGACTGCACAGGTTAGCCTGGGATGACACTTTACGCACATGCATGATGCCCAGTTTTTGTCAGAGACTGGCTCATTTAACCCTTTGCATGCTGGGAAATTTGTCATCTGCTTAAATGTTGTCTGCTAAATTTCTAAAATTAGCATTTTCTTCGATTTTTTTTTTTAAAGAATACTATCAGAACAGCAAACAGTTTGGATCCTGAAGAGACGCCACGTTCTGTGGCGTCTCATCTGGATCCAAACTGTTTGCAAAGGCCTTCAAAATCCGGTTCCAGCGCTCAAAGGGTTAAGATTGTTGATCTGTGTTACAGTTCTGTATCAGATAGAGCAGATGCTTCTTGTTAACCGCCATCACCTTGACACTTCAATTATCTATCAATCTCAAGCTTTGATGACCATTATGACAAGCTTTCATATATATTGTATGGACATTATAACCCTCATATATGCACATACACATATAATAAATGAATGGCATAATACATGTAGACAATGACCATATCATATTACGAGTTTTATGTAAAATACACACTGTAGACGATGAAAAATGAGTTATATGTAAAATACACACTGTAGACAATGAAAAATGAGTTATATGTAAAATACACACTGTAGACGATGAAAAATGAGTTATATGTAAAATACACACTGTAGACAATGAAAAAAGGGTTATATGTAAAATACACACTGTAGACAATGAAAAATGAGTTATATGTAAAATATGTAAAGTTGAGCCAGTCTATATGAAAATGGGGCTTAATGCATTTGCATAAAGTATTGTCCCAGACTAGCCTGTGCAGTCCCAACAGGATTATCAGGTAAGACATGTCCAGCCAGACTAGGTTTGCGTTTATCAAAGACTTCCTTCAAACGAAAAATTCCATAAAAGCGGAAAGTGTCATCCAAGATTAGCCTATAAGCCTAATCTGGGGCGATACTAACTTTACATGCATGAAGCCCAATTTTCCCAGAGCGCCACTTATTTACATGATGGTACTGGCACTGTTATGCTTGTGTCATACACATGCTATCTTTAACATCTTTAATAAACACAGTTATTTTAAGAAAAGCAAGATATTACCGCTAATGAAAAAATTAATATCCTGGTGTTAAATATGGTAGAAATGCGTGTAGGTGGTAAGGTAAATATTTGATGATAAATACATTAATAACAAAACAAACATTTTACAAAAGGATCAATAATGATTTGAACAGCTTTTTATATATACATGTATTATGTATAACTGTGCATATTCTAGGTAAGGTCAGTGGTACATTGGTTACATGTACATGTACAAGTTTGCAGTATATAGATTGGCACAAAGTACAGAACATACATACACAATTACAGAACTGCATATTGCCAAAAAGCAGTAGATAGTGATTATGCAGACAGATAACCAGATAGCATGGACTTCAAAAATGATATAATGGTCCACAAAACATCAGGCATTTAAAGAGGGAAGATCAAGAGACCAATAGAGCCGCGTTCTGGGAAAACTGGGCTTAATGCATGTGTGTAAAGTATCATCCCTGATTTGACTGTGCAGTCTACACAGGCTAATTAGATACGACACTTTCCCCTTTTATGTAATTCTCCCTTTAAAAGAGATCTCTTCTAAACAAAAATTCTTTGAAGGCAGAACGTTATGGGAAGGAACATGCATTAAGCCCCATTTTCCCAAAACAAGGCTCAAAAGATCTTGCATACAAGATAGTGGAGGGTAGGTGGAAACTATTGTTATCTGATACAGGAATGTCAAGCAGATACGACAGTTTCAACCTCAACCCTCAAATGGCATTCCGATGACCTTGGAACCAAAGTAAGAACCAGAACAGACAGAAGAAACTGATAGAAGACATGGGGCAAAAACACACACATGATAGAAAGCACCAAGAGACATTGAGAATGGAACAACTCATTTTTACTAAAACAATAGAGACATTTACTTACGATCAACTTACAAAATATCAATATCAAACAAAATGCTCATGTAATGTCAAGAAAACTTTTGCTATACATCTACCAAACAAGATTCTGAAATGAGGCATTCACGATATCATCCTATAGCTTCTATGCTTATTTAACTGCTTAAGCCAAATGCAAGTAGCGGCAACAGCCAAGTTAAATCAGTGCAACTATCAGGATGTAATGTAACTATGGGTAAAATTGTAGGGTAGGTAGGCATGGGTGAATTTGTAAATAATTAAAATACTGACGCTCTTTCTTCTTAAAAATGCCTGTAAATATGTTGCAACAACAATAAATTGTTGGGAGATCATATAAAGAAGTGAAAACATATAACAGATGCTGCTTTCAATAAAAACATATGCCCCCAGTGGAAGCTCCGTCAGGTCAGAACTGATTCATGGGCCCATTTGAAAAGACTAAATTCAAAAGGTCAACATCAAGGTCAAAATGATGTGAGTGTGTTAAGAGTTTTCATATAAATATTTATTGTTCATACTAGCATAAAAGCTTTTTAGTTGTATTGAAGATGAAACACGTCATTATGGGTTAACCAACAATTTGGACCTTCTGAATGAGTCCATAAGTAGGTCAATGTCAGGTCAAAATGAGGTCAGATAATGTTGGTGTGTTGATAGTATTCAAAGATATTTTTCATGCATGTATCAATGCTTTGTACGAAGCATTATTGATGTTAGACCTGTCATTTTAGGCTAGTCCAAAAGAAGGTCAATGTCAAGGTCACTTTAAGGTCAGATAATCAGGGTGTTTTGATAAAGTTCAGAAACATCATCCATGCAAGTATCAACGCTTTGTAGGCAGAATACTCGGTGTTCGACATAAATGTCATTTCGGATCAAACTTGTACGATACGATCAGACAGACTGATGGAAGGACAGAAAAACAGACAGGCCAAAGCCTATATGCCATCCGGCATCTGTAGATGCTTGGAGCATACTAAACAACGCCATCAGACTGTGTCAACATAAACCACAAAATATGTGTCCATAGGGCATAGATGCCCCCTTATTACACTTTTGTCTAAAAACTCCACATACGTAAAAAAAAAACTCAACCTTGTTTTAAAGTCATGCAGATAGACTCACACACCAAAAAGTCCAAGGCCCATAACTTTGCCAAAAAATCAATGGATCAGAATGAAACTCGAACTCGATTTTTTACTGGTGCAGGTAGGCTCACATACCAAAAATCAGTGAAATAACTCATAGTATTTAAAAAAAAAATCTGGAAAAGTATAATTTGAAAGAAGATTCAAAAGTCCAAGGCCGGTAACTTCGCCAAAAATCAATGGACCAGAACGAAACTAAAACGTGATCTGTAACTCATGCAGGTAGACTCACATACCAAAATTCTGATAAATAGCTCAAAGTGTTAAGGAAAAAAACCTAAGGAAACATAATTCTGGGACAACAGACAGACGGACTGACAGTCAGACTGCTATATGCCACCCTACTGGACGCATAAAAACTACTTATTATAATTATGGTAAAATAAATATTTTTTATTATTTCTTCAAAAATTGTTTTCCAGTGACATAGGTGCTAAAGTTAATTTCTAATCCCATACTGATATGTCAATGTTCTCTTTGCCAAAAATGCCAAAGGTGCTGTTTTCTTGTGTTTTCAGAATGAACTAGTTTCCAGATGTTAAATGGTTAATGGCCGTTCTGGTCTGCTATCAGACAGTGCAGCCTTACAAACAGGGCCTGCAGAATTCCATGTGCACTGGTGCATAATCAGGTGCTGATTGAGTGATCTGTTTACAACATCTCAACTCTTATCTACACAGGCCTTAGATTCAGATAAACATTTCTCCAAGAATGAAGCCATTTAGCAACTGCCAAATTGAAATTCCAAGACAAAAACATTTACATAATATTTACATTTTCAAAACTCTTTTGGAAAATACAGGTTTTTTTTTCACAGCAAATTTGAGAGTTGATATGAATTGTTTTCTAGGAGAACTGAAATCCTTCTTACAAGATAGGATATTAATTGTGTTCATCTAAGTGTANCCCAGTTTCCAACTCGATCTTGATATCATTGGGACAAATCTTCTGACCAAGTTTCATGAAGATCAGACAAGAAATGTGGCCTCTAGAGTGTTTACAAGGTTTCTCTATAGCCAAATAAGGAAAACTGCCCCGCCCACTTGCGGCCATGTTTTTCAACGGAACCGGAACCACTATTGAACTCAACCGCTTCTACAGTGTTTACAAGGTTTTTCAATTTTTTGACCTAGTGACCTAGTTTTTGACCCAGCATGACCCAGTTTCAAACACGATCGAGGTATTATTGGGACAAATCTTCTGACCAAGTTTCATGAAGATCGGACAAGAAATGTGGCCTCTAGAGTGTTTACAAGGTTTCTCTATAGCCAAATAAGGAAAACTGCCCTGCCCACTGGCAGCCATGTTTTTCATCGGACTGGAACCACTTTTGAACTCAACCAACATATCATTAAGACAAACATTTTGACACAGTAACATGAAGATTGGGCATGAAATGTGACTTCTACAGTGTTTACAAGGTTTTTCTTTTTTTTTACCTAGTGACCTAGTTTTTGACCCAGCATGACCCAGTTTCGAACTCGATCTTGATATCATTGGGACAAATCTTCTGACCAAGTTTCATGGAGATCGGACAAGAAATGTGGCCTCTAGAATGTTTACGAACAAATGTGGACAGACGGACGACGGACAAAGACCGGTCACAAAAGCTCACCTGAGCAATCAGGTGAGCTAAAAAGCAAGAAAGAACCTCACACAAATATTTATATAAAAAGATTTAACTTAACAAAAGATAGTTTATAAATTGAAGCATGTGGTGGTATAAAACTGGCATTTCTTCAATTTAAAAACAAACACTACATATAATCATAGATTTTCTGTTTACTCTGCTGTTGGAAGACTAATGTCAAGGACAATTACATCATATTATATTTAAATGGCCTTCTCCATAAAATATATAAAAAAAAAATGCTAACATGCTATGTGATCCCAATGCCAAATACTCCTAACAAAACCACCATTGCATTATAATTCAATGGAAAAACACTTAAATTCATCGCGAAAGCTGACAATTTGTGAACAGCATTAAAAAAAATAATGTAAACTGCAGTAGGCGCATCAATGTGATTTATGCCTTGAGCACCAAGGTGTACCCTGAGCTACCACACCAGCACACAGAAGAGAGAGGGTCAGAGAAAGGAAGATTAATGAGAAGACGGGTTACCTGCACTGACCCACCATGCCTATCAGCGGCAAGGTTTGAGCCGAGATAAGCACTACGCGAGGGCTCACACCACGCTAACTCGCGCTGGTTCGAGCCACCCTGAAAATCAAGAAGGCACCATGACAATGCACACGCCAGGTTATCGGACAGCATCCTCGCTTAATATGGCTTTTAGCTCTTTAGCTTTTAGGCTTTCCACCCAAGCTACACTGATCTCTTGGATACATTATATTATATATCTATACTATTTCTTTTTACAGGCAGTCTATTCAAACTAAATCATGATTTTGATATTTTTATTGATGGATGAGTATTGAATCATTGATAAGGAAGCCATATTTAGGCATAAACTAAAACGCTAACTCAAGCAAAAGTGCACATGCGACATGCAGGCAAAGGTAAGGGAGAATTTAGGGTTATCTTTAATGCTAAGGATTCAAAAACAAAAACATTGAAATACTACAACAAAAAGTATAAATTCCACAATATCCAGTGCCAAAAAGCAGAATACAGGGAAACAGGCTGTCAGATATGCCAAGGACAAAATCATGCATTGGAGCTAGAAGCCTTCGTATAAAGGAACACAAAGGGCGGGCACATTGTCATGCTGCCTTGACTTGATTCTCGCCTCACATGGCTAGAACACAATGCGCACGCACATAACAGATGATAGATCACACATAGTGTTCTCCTCAGAGATGTACTGAGGAATAATGAAAGTTTAGTATTTCAAAAATATGTTTACATGATTGAATGAAACATAAAGAAGTAAAGCAATGTTTGTATTTTTATAAGGTATTATAAGTTATTAGAATTATTAGGTTTTGAATAATTCAAATAAATAGGTTAGGTAATGAATATAAATCTTTGAAAGTGAATTGTCACAGATAGATACACAGTTTTGGAGAAAGTTGCTGTGCACATCCGTGTGCACTTTAAACAAAGTGCATCCACAACTATATCTTTGAGTAGAATTAAACAGAAATAAAATTAGCAACACCAAATGAGCGACGCACAACAAAATCACAATTTCCTTCAAGCTTGTCATAATGTAAATGAACCCCCCACCCCACGGCCTTACATGTCCCTGCACCCTTGGTCACTACAAGCTTGCACCATGATGTTTGCATGAAAAGAGGAAGTTGAAGAAAGAAAGTCTTGCAACTGGCAAATCTTATCAAGGTCACAATGTAAATGAATGAGAAATGTATTTGTAGAAAAATATACACAGTGTGAGAATGCCACCATTAATCTTAAATTCTTATGTACAATTTGTATTAATTTCAAGAAAGGACAAACCTACGATATCTGTTTCATTTGAAACAATCAAGTATTTATTATCACAACCACACAAATATAGAAAAATACTTATTGGTTAACTTGCTTTTCATCAATAAATGAGCCAGTGTCTGGAACACTGCACGTAATGAATGAGGGTAAGTATCGTCCCAGATTATCCCATGCAGTTCGTTTAAAGAAGCCTCTTTTGAACAAAAATATAGTTGTATGGACTACACAGGCTAATCTGTGACGATAATTTATGCACATTCATTAAGCTCGGTTTTCCCAGAGACTGGCTCAAATGATTGTGAATAGAGCTCACATCACAGCACAACATTAACCCTTTGCATGCTGGGAAANCTGATGAGACGCCACGTTCTGTGGCGTCTCATCTGGATCCAAACTGTTTGCAAAGGCCTTCAAAATCCGGTTCCAGCGCTCAAAGGGTTAACAAAGTCATCATTCAAAGTTACACATCAATATGTACAGAATTTCTGCTATGAACTTAATATTTGCCAGATTTAAAGCTGCAAACACACAGTTCTCACACTAAGAGGGGGGGGGGAAGCAAAAAGTGGGGATTATTTAAGCGTAACTAAACAAATATAACCTTTTATAACAATAGCAAAATGTGTTCTCAAAACGAGATTTTTGAAACAATTACTTCCTTACCAACTGCCTCTATTTTTTAATTCTTAAGTACATTTATGTTATACAGTATTTAAATTATGCATGTACATGAAGTATCAGTAATTGTGTGTTTTTTTATAACAACCTCATGAGAAATGACCCATTCCCAATGCCTTTAATGTATGTCAAATTTACTTCCAATTATAATCGAATCTTTGAAAATCATTCACAAGGGGAAAGAACATAAAAATAATACAAAAATACCTAATTTTACAGTCTATTTTTGTAGTTAATTTATTGAAAAAGTTGTCACCTTGAAACACTGGTAATATAACAAGAGCACCGCCTAGCGGGTGCAGACCGCTCATCTATACATGCATACCAAATATGAAGGTTATATCTCAAGGGACATAGAAGTTATGAGCATTTTTCAAAACCTAAACGCAGATTTTGAAACCTAAACGCAGACCCTTACTTCAAGGTCAAGGTCACAGGGGTAAAAAATTGTGTGCGTATGGAAAGGCTTTGTCCATATACACATGCATATCAAATATGAAGGTTATATCTCAAGGGACATAGAAGTTATGAGAATTTTTCTAAACCTAAACGCAGATTTTGAAACCTAAACGCAGACCCCTACTTCAAGGTCAAGGTCACAGGGGTCAAAATTTTTGTGCGTATGGAAAGGCCTTGTCCATATGCACATGCATACCAAATATGAAGGTTATATCTCAAGGGACATAGAAGTTATGAGCATTTTTCGAAACCTAAACGCAGATTTTGAAACCTAAACGCAGACCCCT
>VMBQ01001634.1:238435-260422 GCA_007657795.1 Dreissena rostriformis | reverse complement strand
GATATCTCGGCCGAATTCCAACATTGTTCCGCCGAAAAACATCACAGGGAACGTGTAACTTTGTTTTTTTATTGATACAGTGAACACGATAAACATGTCGAACATTCTATAAGTAATACATTCTGAACAATGATTCTTACGATATCTGGACTTAGAGCGAAAATGGTTCCTCTCCGTTGAAAAACATGGCTTTGATGATGATGATGATGATGATGATGATGATGATGATGATGNCAGTTGGTAAGCTTGTCTAAAATCATGGTATGTAGTTTTTTTCATTTTACTTATTTTGAAATGATTTTACGTCACACTTTCTACATTTTGAATGAATACTCTCAACACACCAACATAACATGACCTCATTTTATCCTTGAAATTAAAGCCTATACAACGCTAAAAAATAAACGAACATTTCGTACTATATTTCGTAAAATAAACTTTACATATAAATAATCAGAGTTCCTTATATCAATAGCCAAAATCTCAACGTAAGATGTGCTCTGGTAACATAGATTTAACACGATACAAAATGATCTTTTTCATTTGTTGTGGTACGAAATAAATTACGAAATTTTCGTTGATTTTGAGCGTTATAGAGGCTTTAACCATATTTTGGACTTCTTCAGAAGTTGAAAATGCTTGGAAAAAAACAAAAATAACGCGTTTCGTATCACAAAGGTAGATTAACCCCTCATCCGTCCGTCTTTCAATTAGTCCGTCCGTCCGTACGCAAATCTGGAACCTGCAATATTTAAACGTACTGAAGATTCTTAGATTCATCGGCTCACCAAGAACTTCAAGAACTTAAACAAGTTTAAGTTTATGTTAAGAAAGGAAGGTATAACTATTTACAAAAGATAATTAAAACAACGCGATAGCCTGCAGTTTGAACAATAATAGAGAAAAGAAGAAGAAACGCGCCATTTGTCGACAATTATGAGCATTACTCGTCCCGAAGTACAGATGTAATGCCACAAGCTAGCAAAGAGATGAAATAATCCAGAAAGAAAGTACCTGGTTTAGTCATACTTAAAGTCAGCAAATATATGAAACTATACTATGATGAACTGGTTAGGATTTTCTTAGAAAGGGAATATAATAGTTTTGAACAAAACACCCGGACAAAACCTATTGTATTTTGTTTTCAGATATCACTCAGTGAAAAATAAAATTTAGCTATAATCCTGTAACAAAATGAAGATATTATTTAATGCTGTATGAACAACTATGCTCAGTTACAGTTCAAGTACTTTTCTTAACGCTAAACGAGCAAATACCTGTCCACATATGTACCAGTGGATCATATTATACAATAATTTCCCATCTTTAAACACACGTATTTGTTTTGTGTGAATTAAAAAGAAAACAAAAGTAAAAAGACGAACACAATTGAACAAAAATACACACACAAGAAAAAACATTCGTTTTTATTTTAAATGTCTGAATAAATACCAATCACAAGAGTATATGTCGGACCTTTCTTTAATGTCATAGGTCCATTATCACATATGTACATCAAATACATTGAGTATGTAACAGAATATGTGTGCAATTTGAGAGAAAACCAACATCTTCCTTAACACGTATATATGTAATAAGTTTGGCACATTTTCAAAACGATTTTATCTTTCGTTACAACCGGTGTGTGCAATAATTTAAAGCAAACGTATGTATGCATTAATCGTCCAGAAAATATATCGGTCACTGGTTGTATCAAAGTTCATTGTTAGACATTTTACACTTGGGAAATGTACCCATTTTTGGTTGAATGGCTGCACCATGTGCAGCCTATTTCATGGCCTTTTTTATGATTGTATTACCTGTTTTACTTTGAGGTGCAAATCCCCGTCGAATCTTTGTTGAGAAATTATTTGTTAAGTACGACGTTGACACCACTATACTTGTTCTTATCGCATAAATTATTGTCATAAGAGGTTACAAGAAAAGTGTCAGCTATTTTAAGAGACATTAATCGCTACACAATCTTGCAAAATCTGATATATTTAGACATAATCTGATATATTTAGACATACAGTAGGAGATGCTTATCAACCAGAGATCCTAAAAAATGGCTGGAATTTAAATCTGGGACAATTACGTAGATCGTTATAGCAGTCGAGATTCAAGAGAACTGCAAAGCCAACGAAATGTTGGTTTTATTTGTATTGTAACACAAAATATAATTTCGCACCTCATGGTAAAACATAATATAATCGTTTATTACTCATATAAACGATAAGTGACAAATCATCTTATTCAACTAAATGGCCACCCAAACGTGTCAGTAAATGTGCGCCGATCGTTTTACAAATTAAATCTCCGTTTACCTGAGTATATCATTCTACCACTTATTTCAATATTTTTTAACGTGATAGATGGGTTAAGAATTATGTGCGACGTTAGTTTCGTCGGGTTTATTCAGTATGTCTTTGTTGTAATCATTGTCCATATACTTCAAAGTGCATCTTAAACATGTGTGGCATACGGAGTTAAGTGCACGTAAAGTGAACGCGTATTTTCTGTGATAATGCGTTATGTGATAATTAGAAGACTGTCGCGATTTTTCTGTTATATACGAAACGTTGACTGTTAAATCTTTCTCTGATTCCACTCCTTTAATTTAACGTTTCGGCATTATACCTTTATCAAAACAATGAAATAAATCGGAAAACTACATTTTAACGTCTTTTGACAGCACATTTTAAATAACAAAGTAAATGTTTTTTTGATTTTTAAAAACATTTACTTTGTTATTTAAAATGTGCTGTCAAAAGACGGAAACATGTAGTTTACAGATTTTTTCCATTGTTTTGATCAATGGAATCAGAGATTTATCATTATTTAATATCCCTTAGGATAATTCAACTGAGCTTATATGTTAAATCTTTAACAGGGCGAGCAATAAAAAAATGTTGTGGTGTAACGTACTATCAATACATTAACAAACCTCAATAATCGGAAACCTTTAATTGTTTAATCAACGTGTGACTATATCATTACACTCGAGCATAAATATAATGACAAGAAAAAAAAACACATAAGAAGAACCATTATTGAGAATTTACAAGAATCACGTGTAACATGTGAGTATTCTCTGCCGTTGTAATTTAATCATAGGTGTCGTTCCGAAATCCAGAAATCTTCATTTCTTTATTTGGATCGTTAAAATTCCATGAGTGGTACGTCTTTCTTTACTGTAAGTTTTAACGTTATTTTTTGTTCTCTACATTCTTACACAGTAAGTTTGTAAACTGTCACAGGTCGATTTCATCAAGTTAGGTAATAATTGACAGTCAGTTAAAAAAACGTTCCGTTGAGCGATTTCTCTGTGCAATCGTATAGACTTCTTTATTAAAGTTCAATTCAAGAGAGTCCATTATAAAGAGGCAATGTGTCGCTTGTCACATAAGTGTCACGTAACTGACAACACAAGTTCTTTAGTACACTTATAACTTACAAACACTAGTCTCTAAAGATATGAATAACTCAAGTCTCTAACAAACACAAGTCCCTAAAGATATCAATAACACAAGTCTCTAAATAATTTCAATTTATTTCAATACCCAAGTAAAATAATAATTTCATTTAATACAAATGTTCCAGAAATACAAACGGAAATTAGCGCCCATAAACTTATCAGTGCATCGTTACCGTATCGTAAAAACATGTCTATAGCCGGGAAACAACTCGTCTACTCCGGTGTAATTTACCATATGGACCAGTCATTTTGGCTTGCTCACACCATACCTGAACTATTAATTGAAAAGGCGGACGAAATTGCCTTAGGTTATAACATTAATTGACATTTTATCTATCCATATGGGGACTGTTTACACTACTAATTCGCCGCTGATGTTTTATTACGTATTTTGTCGGCCATTTTCACAAAATTTGACAAATAATTTTTTGTTTTTTCGTTCCATAGAAAAAGTAAAAAAATAGTGTTATACGGATACATTCGTATCAGTGTTATTGGATAAATGCTGACAAACAGTGAGTATGATCACATAAACACATAAAGCACAGTGGTTCAGGTAATAAATAAGAAGTTAGAAGTAAATATCTTTATGCCCTGTGTCTGTGAAATGTGGCGGGTATATCGTTAATAAACATAACATTACTACAGATATTCATGAAAATCGTAGAACATCGTGGAAATCGTTGAAGTTGAGGTGAATTTAACAATATCGTAAAAGATTAGCAATATCTAGGTGTATCAATACCTCAGTGATTACCAATGTGATCGCCCCACGTGTGTTCTCGAATTCCCGTATTATCTTTACATCAACCGATGACAAGAAAAGGTAAAAAACAAGGACAACCTAAAGGTGGAAAGAAACGCACANAAATATTAGCAATATCTAGGTGTACCAATACCTCAGTGATTACGAATGTGATCACCCCGCGTTCCTCGTGTGTTTTTGAAATCACGTGTTATCTTTACATCAACCGATGACAAGAAAAGGTAAAAAACAAGGACAACCTAAAAGTGGAAAGAAACGCACAAAATAATGGATCAAACCAATACCCCACTGGAAATCCGTACTATGTTCCCTCACCAACAATACCCTACCATGGGCGACTGAAATTATGCAAGACATCAAGTTCATAAAAGTATCCGTCGCTAAATTAAATAAACTCGAACAACTCGTTGATAGAATAAACGCGCGAGTAGAAAAGCTGGAAAAGGAATCTAAANCAAACCAATACTATGTACCCTCACCAACAACACCACCACCATGGGCGACTGAAATTATGCAAGACATCAAGTTCATAAAATTATCCGTCGCTAAATTAGATAAACTCGAACAACTCGTTGATAGAATAAACGCGCGAGTAGAACATCTGGAAAAGGAATCTAAAACGAGAGACACACAATTCAGAGATATCTAAAACGCAATTCAGTTTACCAACAGCGAAATGGAACAATCATAACAAACAATAAAGGATACTAATTCAAGTTTCAAAATTCTTTCTGAGCAGTGTTCGGACATTAAAGTAATCTTAACAGACATTAAAACCAAAACAAGCGAATAAGAAGCTAAGGCAGACGACCTAGAAAGCAGAAGCATGCGAGAAAACTTGCTTTTCTTTGGCGTCAGTGAATCGTAAGAAGGAAACTGCGAGCAGTTAGCAAAGCAAGTCATATCAGAACGTCTCCAAATACTGGACGATATAACACTTGACCGAGTGCACAGGCTAGGCAAACCACATCAAGGCAAATCAAGGCCAATCGTTGCCAAATTCCACTACTACAAACAACGCGAGCTAGTGAGAACAACATCAACGACAAAGTACGACACCCTTAAGAACGCAGGTCTCGGCATCGGCATCCAACAAACAAAGGCCGTTCTTACCAAACGACGCCAAATGAACGATGTCTTCAACCGCGAAAAATCTGCAGGAAAGCAGGTCAAATGGACTGGCTCCCGACTCATGGTGCGAAACAACAGCAGTTACCGATTCAGAGAAGTTTTAGGAAAATAAGGAGGATCTAAGAACTATAGCTTGGAATGTTAACGGACTAGTAAGAAAAATTAATGATGAAGACTTTATAAACTTTATTAAGGAATACCACCTAATATTACTGTCAGAAACATGGACTCATTCAAAACAAAATAATAATTTAGAAATACATGAATTCATCGGTAACCATCTATTTGGCAATAAAAGTCGTGGAACAAAAAAAAGGTCGTTTTAGTGGCGGTCTTAGTGTTTATATCCATGAGAAGTTCAAAAATCACATATCTGTTGTAGAACAAAATAGCAATGGTATTCTATGGATTAAAATAAAGAAGTAAATATTATCTCATAACCAAGATGTATTCATTTGTCTATGTTATATACCACCAGCTAACTCTAAGGTTTTAATAGGTTAAGATTTTGACTTTTTTGAAGAAATCGAAAAAGGAATAGAACATTATGAACCGTTTGGCATAACTTGTATTGTTGGTGAACTTAATGCTAGAACTGGGACTCTGTCGGATGTTATAAGCTATGATGCATACCTAAATGCGACGGGAGACTGTGTGCAAGATGACGAACACATTGACCATTTGCGTGTACGTAATAGCCATGATAAAGTAACAGATAACCACGGACAAAAGTTAATTTCACTTTGTAAATCAACCAGTCACGTTATATAGAACGGACGTTTTAAAAACGATAAAAACGGTCAATATACATTTGTATCACCACGCGGTCTCAGCGTCACAGATTATGTGTTGATAAACATAAACTGTATTCAACTTTCACATGATTTTAAAATACTAGATTGGAACAATTTTTCAGATCACGCCGCCATATATGTTTCATTCAAATTATATGATCATACATTAAATTATAAACACTGCAATACAGAAAAACACATAGAAACAAAATAAATTTTCAATGAAGAATTAGCGCATAATTTTCGTGAATCACTAATCAATAATATAAATAAGCTTTCATATTTAAATAGTAGCAATACAACAGATCAGGTAGAACTGCTCACATACTTCATGCATGAGCAAGCAACACGGGTTTTCAGTAAAACCTTCTCACACAGTAACTCGCAAAACTGTAATCCACGGGCAAAACCCCCGTGGTTCAACAAAGACTGTCATGAAGCTAAACAAGAATTTAAAACTGCACGAAACGCCTTTAACCGCAATAAATTAAACGAAAACAGAATAGATTTTTCGAAACGGAGAACTCTCTATAACAAAATAAGAAAATCTGCAAAAACTAAATATAAAATAAGCCAAGGTATTAAACATGAAAATATCGCAAAATCACAACCAAGACAATTCTGGAAATCGGTCAAAAAAAGATATAACAATAAAAATAAAAATAAATAAAAAATTGCAAATAAATGAGCTATTTAAACATTTCAATTCCCTTCTAGGAGGAACTCCAACTTCAAATGAACGCACTCATGGTGAAAATGCTGAAAGCAATGCAACAAACGATCATAATTTAGATTGCGAAATAACGTTAAACGAAATACAAAAAGCAGTTTTTAAGCAAAAGAATAATAAAGCATGTGGACCTGATGAAATATCAGCACAATTCATAAAAAGCGCTTTTGATATCATATCACCTTACCTACATACACTATTTAACAACCTATTTCATAACGCTTTATACCCTGACTGCTGGGGATTGGGCTACATTATACCAATATTTAAAGGGGGTTATCCTAACTTGGCACAAAATCACCGAGGAATAACACTCAATAATATAATAGCTAAAATATATTCTCAAATTCTCTTCAATCGACTCTCAATATGGACAAAAAATAATGAAACGATAATAAAAAATCAGTTTGGGTATCAAAAAGGTAAAGGAACAACTGAGTGCATTTTCATATTACAGGCTATCATATCTAAAGTCTTTCACGGCGGACAAAAATTATACAGCGCATTCATAGATTATGAAAAACGTTATGATAAAATAAATCTTCCAATCTGATGGCAAAAACTTGTCTCAAATAATATAAGCACCAAAATGATAAACGCCATTAAA
This sequence comes from Dreissena rostriformis, assembly GCA_007657795.1. Classification (NCBI taxonomy): domain Eukaryota; kingdom Metazoa; phylum Mollusca; class Bivalvia; order Myida; family Dreissenidae; genus Dreissena; species Dreissena rostriformis. The sequence continues at coordinate 252,916 of VMBQ01001634.1, read as the reverse complement.
GCGATGTATTCTACTGTCAAATCAGTTGTCAGAAATAATAACGAAGTATCGGACATAATATACTCTCATCAAGGAGTAAAACAGGGCGACTGTGGATCATCCTTATTGTTTATGGTATTCGTAAACGATATTTTAAATAATATTAATTCAAATATTAATGATATATTTTCTATCAATGAACTTAAATTAGTTTTAATACTGTACGCGGACGATCAGGTTTTATTCGCAACATCGCCCGCCGCTTTACAATCCATGCTAAATGATGTCGAGGTATACTGTAACACATGGAAATTAAAGATAAATACAACAGAAATAAAAAAAAAATGATATTTGAAATAAGTACAAGACACACAAATATTGACATATTGCTATATGGCGAAAAGCTTGAAGTAGTTTCATCTTTTTAATATTTTGGAGTTTATTTCTTCAAAAACGGAAACTGGAACAGATCTCAGAAGTGCATATCAGAACAGGCGTCAAGGGCAATGCATAAACTTTTTTTCCGTTTTTAATCAATACGAATTTCAAACACAAGAAAAAATAAATTATTTGACGTATTAATAAGTCCAATTCTTAACTACTCAGCTGAAGTATGGGGTCAACATAAAGCAAAAGACATTGAACAAATTCATTCGAATTTTTTAAGAAAATTACTATGCGTAAAAACATCAACTAACCTTATGGGCCTGTATGGCGAACTTGGAAGAATACCGCTGAATAAACATCGAAAAATTATTATGTTTCGATACTGGATAAATATTCTTAATTTACAGGAAAATAACATTATAAGAAAGGTTTATATCATGCTAACAATAGACGCAGAAAATGGAGTCAATTACAATAAAAAATAACTGGGCATCACAAATAAAGCAAAATGTTGGAACAAATGGGCCTTGCGGAGTTATGGATAAACCAAAGCATTACTAAACCATCACTAGATACCATAACACTCAGGATCCTAGATCAATTCAAACAGAACTGGCAAAGTAACATAAATCAATCTGGAAGGCTTAGCACGTATTGTACATTCAAAAGTAGTTTTGAATTCGAACCATACCTACAAAACATAAAACAGAGTTAATATAAAATAGCATTAAGTAGATTCAGACTATCTTCACACAAACTGGAAATTGAACAAGAGCGTTATTATAACATAAATAGAGAAGACCGAAACTGCAAAATTTGTAATTCACATTTAATTGAAAACGAATATAATTTTATCCTAACGTGTCCCTTATATTCTCACCTAAGAAGAAAATACTTAAAACCTTACTATTGCAGATGGCCAACGAAAACCAAATTTAGAATATATATATATATAAATACCACGCAAACAATTTAAGGGAAGAACTAATAAGTGATTAATTGATCAAAATATATAATTCATGTTTTTTTCCATATACATACTTTTATATCCATCTTGTTTATTATTAAATAAAATCTTGTATATGTGCATACTTGTGTCTGTCTAAAGTATACATGTTATTATTCATATTTACGTGTTTTGTCTGTCATACAGGTAACTGCTATATATATAAAAAAGAACATGTATATTATTTGTTACACGCATGTATTATTCTATGAGAACTTTATCACACTATCTCTTACTTTGTAAAAATTGTAGATAAGCATTATTTAATATGTCAAAATCATATCCACATTACAGTTTTTACATTCAATCAATTAATAAATAAACACTGACATTTTCAGATTTCAGCCCATTAATCAATTTAAATACAATTAATAGTTTACTTCCTCCTTTATCAAATAATATATACAATCATCTGAACCAGAAGTATATTTGTATTCATTCACTAGTGTAGGCTAGGAGCTTTATGGGAGGCGGAAAACTACAACGGGCGAGGCCTGGTATAGGGGAAATAACCCTGGGTTAGGGTAAGGGTTAGGGGTCGGGTTAGGGTTAGGGTTGGGTTTAGGCTAACCCAAACACTAACCCGACCCCTAACACTAACCCTTACCCTAACCCTCTAACCCCCCCTTGCGCAATACCATACCAGGCCTCGCTCGTTGTAGTTATCCCTTTCCCTAGACACACAGGTGCCAACACATAAAAAAATTCTGTCTTCCTCTTATAATGACATCACAAGAAATTTAAAACCGTGATATTAACAATGCTCATTTTATTAAAACTAGGATGGCAGAAAGACAGGATCATTGTTCTTGTCTTTATATTACTGTTACATATCTTGAACTTAATTAACTTAATCAAGTTTCAAATGTACAAAAGTACAGCAGATGAATTTTCAAGGTTCAACAGAATAAAATTTTGTATATGCTACACATTCTATGTTAGATACCGTTGTTTTGTGCTTAACTCTCAAGTTTCCTTAACCCTGGTTATTTTCTTGTCCTCACCTTGTCTCCATTTTAATTCTGAGAAATCCATTCTGACATGTCTCTTGAGAACGGGATTGGTTACATTTCCTAAATTGTTTAATTAAATTCAGAATTGAATTCAATATGCTTTTTGTTCTGTTTCAGATATTTTTTATAGATGGTTGTAACCAAAAGGAAAACATGCACCAATTGTTGTGGAATTAAATTCACTTTTTTTTTTGCTTCAAAAAACGTGTGGAAAAGGGAAGGTTAAAGTGGACACATATGTTTGGAAATAATCCTGACTAAAATTGAAAGAAATGTGCTCTTTTATAATTGAAAAAAGGCCTCATTTTCATTTCCAAACCTTTTTTAATAATGCCATCTCAAAACCTGATTTAATTAGAACCAAAATAAATTAAGTTCCTTTAAGTGAATAATTTTTTTATTGATAATTTAATTTGAGATAGATATTGGTTGTTAAATTTAAGTTTCTAATTTTTTTAAAGGTCAAAATCTTGACAGCANTTATTATATTAATAATAATAATTATAATTATTATTATGATTAATAATAATAATAATTAATAAACATCATGGTATAATTTATGTAGGAGCAATGGATTGACAATATCCGTGTTAGTGCTGTTTGAGAACAATAAATAACAATGTGAAATTACTCATTTTAATAGTGCATATTAACAAATGTGAAAGATAAAAAACAAGCTAGGATTCAGTGGTCATTAAAACGTTTTGTCTTTGAAAAATTCTGTTTAAATATGAATATTGATCTCAGAATGTTCCTCTGCCATGCATGAAATCGACAGAGTGCAATACCTTGACAATAAGATCGTGTCAAATATTTGGTGTATATATCATTCAAAGTCATTGACACATTATCAAGATCATATAACCCGCGCCATGCGAAAATGGGTCTAATGTCATAGCTTGCGCAACCGCGCAGCCTGGTCAGGAGCTAAGCTATGCGCTATAAATTAACACAATGTTTCGTGGTCTCATAAGCGGACAGAGTAGTTCCTGAACAGGTGCGAAGGCTGTTCTGGAGCGACGCTGGGGCGTATATGATATAAGACCCAATTCAAAACAGAATTGCATAACCCTTTCATGACGGAACAAATCAAATACAAGGGCGTCCAATACGAGGGAATAGTGGAAAGTCACGAGGTTTTGTATGAGTTGATTATATCACTATGTTTTTATATACCTATATATATCTTCAAATCGGCTGTCATCATTTGTATAATCGCGTGACCGTCCAGTATTTTACCATTTCGGTCGCGCGTGCGTACAATTCATTACCGTATTTCGTATTTGACGGTCCTACTTTGAACAATAATGCGATAAAATATTTAAACACGTTAACAATACTTTCTAATCAATTTATTCGGGTTCATTTTGGGGAAGAAAATGTGTAATACACAATGATGTTCAATTACCTCATGATAAATAACTGTTTTCAAATGTGCACACTATTATTATTAATTTCTGTTCTTATTACTATAAATAACTCGTATACAGTAAACTAACTTTAATCTACTGTTGGACGCGAGAGGCTTAATAAGTATCTTGTATTATGGAAGCGAGATAAATAACTCAAAGCAACGAATCTTTGCCACGAATTGTGCAATCCGCTCGTATCAGTGCATATCTTTATGTAGGATCAATTTGTAACACAAAATTAAATGATATTGTTAATTATTGCTCAGTATGTCTTTAATGTTATACATTGTTTACCCTATTTGATAGCGTCCGCGTTTTCGTTTACAGAATTATAATTTTTTGATGGATCATGTATATGGCAAATCTTTTTAATCGCTATTATTAGAACAAATATACTACGTTTCTGAATGCGAATTAAACACATACTCGAGTTTGTATAGGCAGGTTATAAACACGGAAGCAAATACTCGACTTGAAGAAAGAGTTATTTAATGGAAGCACAAATGCATGTTAAATAGCCGAGCCACGAATTGTAATTCATACATATAGAGTATGTAGACATAACGGTGTATTGTCAAAATTACGTTACTTGCATTTACAAGCACACTTTCGTCATTTACTATCAACAGATTTCCAATATCGTGACTCCCATAGAAGTGTTTAGGATAACGTTGGACTTAGATCTTCAGATTTTCAGCCGTTTCGGGAAAGCACGGCGGAAATATGTACTATTGTTGTTTTTCTTTCTTTTGATTATCATGAATTTTATGACGCATGCAATACTGTTAGTCATGCAATCGTAACTACTCGGTATATACCGCTATGCAGCATTTTTCAATTGACACGGAAATCGACATCATGTCCCGTTATGTATGTTATATTACTCTGCACATCCGAGCAAGTTTAGAGATCGATTCAAATAAGGATATTTTAAAGAGGACATGGTGCGAATCACGAATAAAACAATACGTGCTGTCAAAACCACATAGACAACTAAAGATTTAACAAGTTTGCAAGTTATAGAACCGCTCGATTTTCTCGTTTTGACATTCGTAATCGTCAAATAGAAACTGGGATTACTCGGTGCATGTAAAACTTTAGCCGGCGATAACAGAATATATCAAATTGTTTTGTGGGAAATCTATGACCACAACACAACAACAACAACGAATGAGAAAAACAAACACTTTGCTACGAAACAATGGAACGTACGGTAAAATATGGTTTATATGGCTTGTCATATTATTGTTTTTGTTTTTCTTTATAGCTTTGTAATTTACTGCTCGAACGAAAGTTTCTGAGATACCCACAGATTCCTGCATTTCGAAGAAAGTAAATTAAAATTGACGTGTTTTTGACCTGAGCGAAATTTCATTCGTATGCAATTTTTAACCAACACAATTTTGACCAGCGAGTCAGCATAAGTCATAGACATCACACTTGCCATGGTAATGACACAGTATGCTCCTATTTGACACATCTGTGTATTTAATGCATTCGTGTCACTGAAGTCAATGTTTTATTAGGAACAGCACAATAACAGCTACATTGTAACACCGTTATTTCGAAGTCGTCGGGACCATTAAAAAATCTTCGGATTAACGATAATTCGAAATAAACATTTGACAGAAGATTTCTTTGATTCTGTAAAAATAAAACATTGTGGAATTCGCATGGTTCGATTACACGCTACTATTAATACTGGTTTTACTTAAAAACTTAAACTAGTCAGATAGCAATAGATTTATACTTGTAACAAACGGAGGAATACAACGATTCTTTTCTTCTTTTTATTTTTCTCTAATTACAAAACATACAAAATATAATGATTAGCACAACTTATTAAGTTGTTTTAAATGGTTTACCACGTACCCAGGTGAGTGCTTCAGGGCCCTCTGGCTAAAAAATGTTTTAACTTTGTTAAGGTTATTAAAAACATTAAATTGTAAAAATCAGAAAAAAATCTATAGACAAGCCTTAAGTAATAATTAAACCTTTAACGCCATGTTTTAGACACGCCATCCATCGTAAATGAAAATTGAACAAACAGATACAACTAATCGTTATTCACCAACGTAAACACGTGTTGTTTTATGTTAAGTTGGATGATAAAATGAATAATGGTAAACAAGTTGGTGGGGAATTTGTAATGTTTTCCCAATCAAAGCATACTGCTTACATCCGTAAATATGCGTTGACGAAAGCTTGTCCTTTCTTGTTTTTTTAAATCTAATTTCAATCGTCAACAGAGCGTCGTTTGTTGTGTAAAGTGCATTTGGGTGGATTGCATTTGCATGTAAACAGCTCGAACAGGATACAATTTAATTTGTTTATTAACTGAAATCAAACATCAAAAGGTGTGTCATTGGAATAGAGCCAAGCAATATTCATATATAGCCACAACTGTGCATCATATTTCAAACGTTTCATGTCATACTGATTTATACACGCAGTGAATTTTCGATAAAGGTAAGCTTATTTTATATTGTTGTTATAACAGCTGTTTGCTATTACGGCAGTGTGACTGAAACTGCACCGACGTGACGTTTAAGATTGTATTATTACTGCCGATCCGGATATCCTCCCGGGTTGGGTACCGGGCCCTTCTCCAGATTGCTCGACATTTGGTTGGGAAAATAGTAACGTGGTTGACTTGTTTGTATCAGACATTTTGTAATGATTTTTGTTAAAACGGTAGAGTTTATAAATGATGCATTTCATTTGACCACATTTACTCAGACCTAACGTGACACGTTTGTTTGTTACTAAAGAATGCAAAACTACATAAATAGTAATTATCGGCTTTTGACGACATAATAAAATTAACACGCTACGCGCAGACGACAAAGGTGTGAAATTACGCTCAGTGTTTTGCAGTTTTGACTTCGGATAAAAGACTGATAATCAGGTGCGAATTATAGTGTTGGGACCGACAGAATCACTTCGAATTAACGATTTCTTCGGTTTAACGAAGTTCGGGTTAACAATGAAATTTTACATTAAACAAAGAAGAACCAAAATCGGGGCCCGAAAAATACTTCGAAATAACGGTGACTTCGGATTATCGGTGTTCGAAATAACGGTGTTGAAGTGTATATTTTCAAATTCCTCTTTTGTATACTTTCAACACAAAATTGGTTTAGCTATTTCGATCATTTGAGTTGATTATAGTATTTGGCCAGGTTAGTGGAAATAACAAACCCCAAATGATTATATGTTCCAATTATAATAGTTGAAACCTATATACAATTCAACAACCTTTCAATAGCCAATCAGTGGAATTGCCCGCCCAGTGAATTGATTTACGTCAAATGGTCCCGATCAAATAACCAAATGCTGTGGTATTCAAATATATGCATGATCTACACTAACATTGTTGAAAAATATCAAAAGGATATTTCAGACTGACTGGGATAGGGTTATACTCTTTATAATTGGCAGTTTAAATTGATGATCAACGTAGTATAATTTCAAATAACTGCTTTCTACAATTCAGTGTGTAATTGTTATGTCAGACAATTTCCATTCAAACCCGTTGAAATCATTTCATAACATGTGTCTCACTGAAGACATTCAAGCAAGATAGACCCATTCTTGAAATAGAATCAAATAAAAGTACGGTTTTCGTTGCAGTTAGCAAGTTTGAAATGTCTTTTACATATAATTATATGATCTTTAGGCAGTTGTCTCAATGTTTTTACAAAGAATTCCCGTGTAATTTAAAACAGTACCTAGATAGTTGAAATCATCAACTACTTCTATTGGTTGGCTATTATAGGTCCATTTTTCCTATGCCAATAACGCCCCACTTTTTCGGTAAAAAATATTTTCGTTTTTGTTGTACAGTTAGACCCCATGTACAGCAATATGAAAATAAACGATCTAAATGTCCCTGAGTTTTTTCAGGAGTTTCCAAATAGCCATTTTATTAGCAAACAACAACACAATTTAAATTAAATAGTCGATAATTAAACCTGCATCAAAGTTACAATTCAAATAAAGCTCTAACTCTTCTGCAAATAATGACAGCAAAAGAATTGACATCACCCCCCCACCCCGTTGTCGTAACAGCTTAATTTAAATATTCAGAAAGAACAATTTTCAGACCTTTTCCAACGATACCGGTTTTACACATAATAATAACAATTATAAAAATAATGATAATAATAATTGAAATATAAAAAATAAATAAATATTGTTGTTGTTTCAATAACCACCGCCATGACACAATGCTTAATCATATAAATTGTATTGTTGTATAAACATAGGTACCTAATGATTTTGTTTCACAACTATTTTAAATACTGTCTTACTTTTTAAAGACGTGCTGTTATAACTCCTTTAAGACGTATTGCATGGACGATCTGTACTTATTATGTTCAGGAATGTATTCAATGAACTAATTTTTCATTTCAAAGGGAAACCAATAAATGATAATTATCATAGTTATGATTTAGAAAACCAGCGTTTTAAGACTTAACCAAAAATAACAACAACTTTTATATGTTATTATATTTAAACAAAAAATCTAAGTGGATATGTGTCCGAAGCGCCCACATCAATACTCACATTCGCTGTTGTCTGAAAATTAACTAAGTATAAATGTCCTAAAATGCATACAAATACCCCAGACATTTTTAATATATGTTAAAATGTGCTTACATTCAGCGAAAATACTGTTATTGAGTCCCAAAAATATTACCCCAACAATAAAAACATGCAGAAAATACAATTCCCACATTTGAAATAGGAAACCAATCACATTTTCTAAAGTTTGATTTTTCCCATTTACTAGAATGGGAATATCGGAAATTTAAACATTGAAAATATATGAATTAAAATTCACGAAAATACGAAAAATGATGTGTTTTAATAAAATGTAGTTATTTGTTGCATATATGCAAGAAAATAAGTTTTTTTTTAAACATGGCACTTTAAATATATATCAATAACTTTCAAATGGTAATAAGCACAAATAGTCAAACAATGCATAAACTCTTTAACTTAGCATGAATAAGCCAATTTTTTAAAAAAATCGAAAATCCCATTGGACCTTTCTCCCCATAAATAAAGTGGGAAAACATCCAAAGGGAAGCACAAAAAATCCCATGGGAAAACAAAAATCCCACGTGAAAATGCAATAATCCCACATTCATTTCATAATCAAAGAAAAACATGTTTTAAGCAAAAATAATCAGTTATTCATCAAAGATAATAATTTGTCGCATACATCTTATATAGCAATAAATGCAAGATGAAGAGTACTTAAGTTTTCGGAATTTCGTTTCTCAAAGGGTTTTTTTCCGGTGTCCGTTTATTAAAATTGAGCTGTAAAGTTCCGATTTCAAATCTGTACATTTATTGTATTTAATGACACACTTAAAACAAGCAAAAATGTGTGAACAAGTCTCTTATAAAACTTCAATTGCACTATCAATACTCGTTATTCTTACTGTCTGCAGTTAATAGAATTCAAAACATGAATAAGGTTTAAAAGGCGGTGTTATTATTGTATATTGGCAATAGGTTGTCCGGTTAGCGCATTGGTTGGTACACGCGCTTTTCACATAGGCGACCCGGGTTCTATTCCCGTTTCCGGAAGAATGTGAGTTCGGTTAGTGGTCACCATACCGGACAAGTGGGGTTTCCTCCTGGTACTCCAAGATATCTTTCAGTTAATTAAATGGCTATAAATTGCAGCAATTATTCGAAATTCGTCCTAACTATCGTGAGTCAAGTAAAAAATTAGGTAGGTAGACAGGGGCACACTCTGTGTCCACACATAATGCAGTCTCAGGCTCTCAGGCGTGGAAGGACCTTATAAACTAAGAATTATTACTACTACTACTACTACTACTACTACTACTACTTCTACCACTACCACTACTACCACCACTACCACTACCACAACTACTACCATGCGATTGTTTTGAATAGATCCGACTAGCTCCCTGTTACTTCGCAAAATAGCTCGAGAAACACGTGCACGAACAAAACCAAGCATGCATATAGAACACAAGTCATGCGTGCTATTTATGCTTAAACAGTTTGCAACTATGAGTTTAATTTTGGCGAACTATACACATATATGTAATAGGTTTAAGTGGTATCAATAGCTATATATTATGACTTATCAATTGCATTTTCTTACGTCCTGTGATTAAAGCGTATGTTGCACGTTTGTATTTTGCACTTACTTCGTAAATAAAGTACACTGGGTTTGTCTTGTTTGTGAATTTTTATATCATCAATATTGCGGTTGCAATAGTATATAAGACAAATATGTGTAAATTATAGGTCAATTTTATGTATACAAAATTTATCAAGTAGCCATATTATTCCAATACACTGAACACACAAATATCATAAATATACACGGCATGAACTTAAAACATTGGTTTTATTCAGTCGACAGTGTTATGCCTTTACATTTGCGATTGAAGTCTAATTAATAATGTGTGGCTTTGAATTGATACTTTTCTAGTTCAAATTTCGAATGTTATCATAGATTAACACTTATATGGAACCATTTTAGAATCGTCTTTTGTTTAAAAGTAATGCATTACGAATACTTGAAGATGGAAATGCATGCCCTGGGAAAGCGATAATGATCGTCGAGTTAAATTAGTACGGTTAAACTTCCAACACACCTGGCGAGCATGTATTTAACGAATCAACGCATTTTAAGGATTGTGTTTGATAGTCCAGACTCATACGACACCTTTCTGTCCATTTATTTAACAAGATGCAAGTTGGAAACGTGTCAAGCCAGTTTTCAATGTGTGTAGCCTGGAAAAGCAACCTTTTGAAAATAAAAACAATTATCTGCTGGTACAAATAAAGCTGACCCATTTATAATCCTATCAAAATCACACACCACATCAACCGTTATTATTTAAATTGCGCTTTCATTGGTTGATATAATGGATCAGCGTTGTTTGTACCGAGGGATTAGTGGGGTTTTCTAAACTCGTGTGAATTCCGGGATCATTCTATTGGTCTGTTATATTATAATCATAAAACAATGAACTTGACCTTTGAGCTTGTGACACACGTCGCTGTGCGCACCATGTCATCTGAACAGGATTGCCATGTCAGGAATGTTTTTGTGATTGTTCGGTTAATGAGTTAGTAATTGACCAATGTGGTGCCTATGTCAATGCAAAAGTAGATTTAAATTGAAATGAAAACACAAATAATTAATAATGGGTATCGAGATAATTTAAAGTAGGTTAATATAGTATCAAACTAAAAACAATAGGTAAACAATACACTTAAAGGAGCATATCAACGGTATTAACTGTAACTCTTGTCATGAATTGACCAATTCATGGCATTCCATTTTCGTGCATAAATGTATCTATTAGCAATATTATATTATTGGAATTGGTAAGAATATATACACGCAAAATAATTATGTATACACAGTTAATGTACGATAATCAAACAAAAGTATTTTTGTATGAACAATTGTACATACTGCAAAAACGTGTTCATGTTAATAGAGATACTACATAAGACTGTTGAGACGTATATGTTAAACAAGTAATCACTACATACATGTACATGAACTTCGTTATTTATAATGATTTTTTGAAAAAAAACAATAACCTATCAGTTTTTAATACGCAACTGTAATGTTTTATTGGGCCTTAAAGAATACGACTTTTTCAACGTGTCGGCTTACCTAACAACTATGCTTTACAGGACAAAATTGAGCACACAAGTGAGTCAACTTTTCAAAATAACGTATTTCTCTATGTACATTTATAACTATGATCAACATTTGATTTCATATAATAAAATATCAAATGTATATCAACCAGTGATATATTTTGGGGTAAAATAAAACATATATAATTTTTGTTTTTCAAAACTAAAAAGTGCCAAAATTTATATAAAAATTTATTTTCATGTAAGTTGCCTTCCTTCCGCACATATATTTCATCCAAACCTACTCAAATGGTTCATGGGTTATAACCAAACAAAGAGAAAAAAACTAGTGCAACAGGGTTGTTATTTCACAATAACAGTTCAACTGCATATGATAAAATAAAACTCGCAGTCAAACAATAAATGCTAAACTCCAACACATTTAATTATGACTAAAAAGGCATTAAATAATTATCCGTTCCTGTTTGCTCAATAGTATGTGGGTCATTGTTCTGTTGACTGTTAGACGCACATATCTGATTAAAAACCCATAATATACTAGTATGTTGAAGGCCGTGTTTCCCCATTCACGAGTACGGGCCTTATCAAGTTCCCGTATGCTACACGTGGTTGCATGGCGGGTCTTTAGTAGTTCCACTTGTCACAAAAGGAAATAACTATTTAACAATAATTAGGTTGAATGATTTAGATGCAGAGCAAACGTTCGTTTTATCTGATGCGACGTTTGTATTATGAATGTGTTGCACGTGCGGTACAATTGTGTACAAATACATTGCTTGACAACAGGCAAGCATGCACATGTCTTGTTGTACATCTTTTTTATTTGATTGCTTACAAATAATAACCAAAATCTTTTTTTCTAATCAAAATGGTCAAATATAAATAAAATATGCGAACAAAAATCAATAATATTTGCGTATATCTATTTGCAAGGGGAACAAGATGCAACCTCACCCGCACTTGGTACAGAAGTATCCAAGCGTCGTGGATAAATTATATTTATTCATCGTATACTCTATGTAATAAATGATGTCAAACAACACCACATGAAGGTTGATATCTTTAGCCGTTGCTTGAAAAATTAAAATTATAAAAGTTTTGCGATTAATTGTTAAGCATAAAATAAAATGTTCCTTGCTATTTTAATTATAATTTATACATATTAAAGTATAGTTTGGTGACATGTTTTTAAACATATATCAATTCAATAACAATTTACTTAAGGTTCATGAAAGCTATCCGTTGAATGAGTCTAAGTTGCGAAATAAAAATCTCCAATTATAAGGATGCATCGATTGTTTTCCCGTACTAAGACTCATCCTTGCCGTTACAATCAAGCGATAAAAAACGGTTTGGTGGTCTTAGAGATGATGGTCGGTTCTTAGTGTGCACTGTAGTTGACAAATATTGTTTAATCAATTGGCTTTGCTTCATAATAGTTTATTTTTTTATCTCATTCCCTTATTTGATATTCTTCCCGTTTTTATTCGAATATCCGAACAAGCATACACATATTGCGTTACCGGTGTTAAGTAAAAACAAATTTGCGTGAAACTAAACTGTCGCATACGGCCCTAAGATTAAATTGCTATTTTAATGATTTTAAACATAGAAAATCACCATTGTAGTTCACAATTGAATGCATTGAAAGTGAAGATGCTGGATGCAAAATTGTGAATCGACGTTATTATTGAACGTCAGACGTAATAATGTCCCGTGATCTGACATGTAATATCTCCACAATATAGCAACTTATTCGCGTTTCACCATCAGACTTTGCTTCAACTCTTCGATACTTAACATGTATTGTTTATTTCGTCATATCAATGGTGGCATATTTGATTTCAAATTTCAGCTGACAGTGCAGATTGGTTTTACATCAACATTTCTCACAGAGGACCAGTAGCTTGGGCTGATCATATTGTGCATTTCTGACGTGGAGAAACAGCGGACATGTTCAGCATAATTAAGGCTGTGTTGGGGTAATTTACTTAGATTGAACTTGTTTATGTTTACTATTTGAAAAATTATGCGCTATATATGATTCAGGTTTGTTGTTTGTTGTTCTGTACGTTGGTAAACCTATTTGTTGTCCATAAACTAATGTAGGAATGACTTTAAGGATTTTAAATATATGGAAACATGATGCTCAAGCAACATAATCAGGAGGTAAATTTTTGCTACTATCAAGTTGCAAGTTGCCTATTCAATATAGGGCAGTTCATCAAACATTACTTAAAAAGTTAACAGATAGGGTGATCACTTTGGAACAGTCAATGCACATCATTGGAAACTTACAGCGATTAATAGCAATGCATAACCTTACACCAGCATTGCATGCAATATACACTACTCAAAGTAAACGTTAACCTCTGTTGCATAGTTATATTGAATAATACGAACACAACTCTTTGTACGTTTAATTTAAATGTATCTGTTTATTTGCACGATAACGTAACCAGACAAACGAAACGGACCCCGTTACTTTTTGGTTAAATCAAAACCAAACAAAAAACCTGCTAACCAAGGAGAGAATGAATATTATGATATACCCATATAATAAAAATACATTAACGTTGATGGGTTATAATCGTTTGAAACTGAAACAATTGTAAAGTGAAACAATTAAAAAAAAAGAAGTATACTGAGGTTCCTTTAACATGAGTGACAACACGCAGCTCGCTTATTTTAAATTAAAAAAAACACATAATTATATGTATATAACAGTCTGGATTAGTTATGGCGAAAGCTTAAAATCCGACAGTTCGAAACCGGGTCACTATGTGTGTTTTTTTTAAATGTTTGTCTCGTTCTTAATCTTCAGCTCGAAAGTTCTGATTTGTAATACATTTACATGTAAAGTATTGAATTACACACTTAAAACACTACTACTGCTACTACTATAACTACTACTACTACTACTACTACTACTACTACTACTACTACTACTACTACTACTACTACTACTACTACTACTACTACTACTACTTCTACTACTACTACTACTACT
>VMBQ01001634.1:200676-227887 GCA_007657795.1 Dreissena rostriformis | reverse complement strand
GTAGTAGTAGTAGTAGTAGTAGTAGTAGTAGTAGTAGTAGTAGTAGTAGTAGTAGTAGTAGTAGTAGTAGTAGTAGTAGTAGTAGTAGTAGTAGTAGTAGTAGTAGTAGTAGAAGTAATAGTAGTAGTAGTTGTAGTAGTAGTAGTATTAGTAGTAGAAGATGTTGTTATTGTTGTAGTATTAATGATATGAGTATAGAACATGTGGTTTACTACTTCTAGTGGTAGTAATAGTTGTTGTTGTAGTATTAGAAGTATTTTGTTAGAATGGCGTATTCGCAGCGTTTTTTGCTTTCATACCTGACTTAGCGGAAATACACGTTTGTCTTTCACTTCATTGTCTCCGAAGCCAAATGCATGTATGTATTCATTCTCTCCTCTCATCGGGTCAATTGTTTCACCGATTGCAGTTATCACCTATGAAATTATAAAATTGATGAATTAGTTTTAACAGTGGCAGTTACAGTTGTAAGTACGTTCTCTGTCCCATGTACTCGTTAAACTAGGAGCACTACGTTTGATTGTTTTGATTGATGGGGTTCATTTCTGACTCCCCTTCCCTATATCGCAAGACCACGCACAACTGAGCAGAACATATAATTCATATTAATAAGTAACACTTTTATTGTTTGAAGCAAATGCATCTCTTCAATTAAAACTCATTTATCGACGAGTTACTAAACAAAGCTATAAACACACACAAAAATAACAAATTATAATTAATATGTTCATTAAGTGAAGTTACAATTTACCTTTTGATATGGATTCACACCCGACATGTCATGAAGACTTTTTCCACCAAATGTTTTGCTTCCACTTGTCGCATTACTGATGGTAAAGTCAATTGCTTGAAAGAAAAAGGATACTTCTGTTGCACAAGAGCATTGTTTTCACGCTTTGTTAAATTTTAATTCGCTTAGTGATAATTCTTAAACTGAATTTCATACTATTTCAATCGAGATCGAGGATTCTTTAAACAAGGCAGCCTTTAAAAAGGATTGAAACCAAGCCAATTTATTAATACATAGCACATATTGATGACATGTCAGTGACACTATTTAAGTTGCAGTTATATTCTTTTATGCTGTTGCGACCTCAATATAAGTGTGTCCCAATTTTGTCACAACTATCTATGCACAAATTTAAGATGGCATTCACATGATATAATTGAGTAATTATGTAGGTCGTCCAAAATTATCGAGTTTATTACACGATCGCTCTTAAAATAAGTGCTAAATATCATTGAACTATCATTTATTCCTTTTCTTAACAATTGTAGCACTGTTTTAGTCTGCAAACACCAACAAAAAAACAGCAGCAGAATAGTATAAACATAAAGAGTACTATTTCCGATTTCTTAATGAGTTTATATATAATGTATCACCTTTTATAACACGATCGTGAAGCACACATAATTGTGTGTTTGTATAATTGTTTTTGCTTCTCATGTTATGCATCAGAGATCGGTAAGTGTGACCATGTTAACATATTAGGTGTAAGTTATGAACATAAAATAAAGTCAATAGTTTGTTGCACAATTTATGAATTTGTTCTGGCCACGGCACCTAATATTGCTACGATACATCAAACAATATCCACCGATTTCACCACTGTGCTTAAGAAAAGCTCAAAATTACGAGTGATATAATGTAGACAAGTTAAGTTTGAATAATATAAGGAAGAAAATCAAGCACATCAATTTTGATGGTAATGAAATACTGTAAAAGAAACAATCGAAGCGTAAACGAACCGAATATAAGGTTGCATGTTTCAACCCCTTGCTGCCTAATTGCTGACCTCACGTCTTCAAATGAGTTATATTGATCAGGGTTGAAACCTGGTACATGTATGCTCATGTTCCGAATATCGTCACTAATTTTGTCGGATTCCGAACACACATCGCTTGACTGTCAGGAAAAGTACATAATAATAATTATGAATAAAAGAATCACACCGTGAGTTGTATAATGTTAATTGCGATTTCGGAATTTCATTGCCCATCTTAGGCTACATTAAATAAATAAATGATACACATTATTATTAACTATTATTAATATATAATGTCTTTAGTTTTTCTCGGTTTCTATAGTAATATACATATACTATAAATATATTGTTTATTTCATACATACATATATCATATGCCCTTAAAACGTAATAAAACCACACTCCAAACTGTGAACTTACTGCAGAGTCGAGGGGTCCTGTTACTAATAAATATTCCGAAGATTTTGCATCATCTTGTTCCTCCATTGTATATACCAGTTAAATGCTGCAATAGAAGAATATACAATCGTTCAAATGTAATCGATCTATTGTAATTAAGGCCGGAATTCCATTTGTGTTTAATTTTATCAGCGGCGATGAACACAAATAAACCAATATAAATGCACACAGCGCCTATGTGTTTTGTTTCTAAAGAGTATTAGAGGTTTTCTAAAGGCTAGATGTTAATCGTTTATGAAACAGTCTGCTATTGTTTGTAACCGAAATAGTAATCAATAACTTGGTCCGCTACTCTCTAGGTCCGTTACTTCAACTAAATTGTATACGACTGACAATGAAACCTATTCGATAATTTGAATGGTGTATCGAACCAGCGTACGATGATTTGTATTCTGTAATGAATCGGTGACAGTTATGACATTTAATACATGCTTTTGTTTCCCGTTTAATGATATTATGGACTCTTTAAGATATACGATTACCTGAATTGCAATACTACTTTTCAACTGTCGACGTGAAAAGTGTACCTTATTCTGTTCGTGTATTTGTTGTCTGTTTAGCGAGCAATAGTCTTTGTAGTAAAACATGTTGATTCTATTAAAAAATAGCTATGGAATTGTGAGCATATAAGTATTGTATTTCGTAAGAGACAGAACACATATTATTTAAATTACATGCATACGAATGAATCAAGTTATTATTCAGAAAAATCAAGTCAATGTAAGCATAAACATAATAAATTAGTTTTTATAAATGTCAACTAAAATAACAAAACCTACAAAAACTAACACAAATGACCTTATAAAATAAACATTAACGATAAATATATTTAGATATGCTATGAAAAACCTCAATTTCAAAGCTTTTAAAATTAAGAAAAGATAATAAAATAAACTGCACAAAGGACTCACACTTGCTTCGCTTTTTATAGTCCGCTCTAAATTAACATAACAGAAAGTTTATTCATATAACTTGAACAAGTCCAGTTCATCGTTATATATACGAAAAAGGTAATGTAAATTTACAAGCTATTCCACGTTTATGTCTCTACACCCGATATTTGCAATGACAATGAAGGACAAACACTGAGTTTAAAATGTGTATGAAATGGGGTGACATCATAAAGCAATAACAAAAACCTGAAATATAATATTCGCAACTTAAAAACCCAGGGATTCCAAGTTTGGAACGCGCCTATAAATAAACGGATTGAATTTCCTGTTATAATCTTCAACAATACATCAGAAATAAGTGTGGCGTTAAGATTTTATGAAGCTCTGATATTAGTTAATATATTTAAAGGGACTTGTTCGCAGTTTTGGTTAAATGTCTATTTAAAAAAAAATGGCATACATTCAAAACAGAATGTTGTATGCATTATATTCAAACAAAGCGTCATAACACTCCCTGCAAAGAGTAATGTGAACAATACATGCTCGTTTATTGATAATCATCAATCGAAAATGTAAACATAATAAGGCGTTTGATACGGTTTTAATCGTATTTAGCAAAAACGTTTATTAGCTTTATAAGATTCCAATTAAAATTTAAATGTAAAGTTCCATCGTGTGGTGTCGACGAGTTAGCTTTTGCTTCTGGAGGTCCCGGGTTAGATCCTCAACGCAGGAAATTTTTTATTTGATATTTTATGTTCGTTATTATAATTGTTGAAAACTATTCCAAATATAACATTAAATTAATTTATGGCAGTAAAGTAATTTAATCATATTTTTGCAAACACGAATATCTGTGAACAAGTCCTTGTAATGCAGGCACCATTACTTTTATCAAATATATTGAACTCGATTGTTAATTAATTATGTACTCGCATGAATGACAAATGTTTAATATTCCTGTATGATAGTTATTTTTTCAAAAAACTATGAAAATGTCAAATATAATTAACTCAAATAGTAGCGCTGCAAATGCCAAATTAAATTACCCACTTGTCTGTGTTTGTATACGTCTGTCTCCTTGCAGGTTCTTGGGTCAGATTTTGTCAATATTTTGAAATTCTTAGGGGAACACCAACTATTTATGTTGGTTATCTTTGATCCAGCATGTGCATATTGAGAGTGACATTGAGGTTTATAGAACAAATGACAGTGCTTGAAATCAACCGATTTATATATATCCATTTTTTATTTTTTTGTCTTAAATTCCATTTTATAACCGTAATGAACTGCATTATTTGTTTTATTTTTTTTTATTTTTATTCGGATCTTTCTTAATTCATGTTTTTTTTTACTGTAAGTGCTATATATTCTATTTACCTCCGAAATACCCGATATGGTAATTAATAAGATTGGAGGACATATGTGGTGTGTTTTGTTGTGACGACATTTGAAATATATTATAACAAGATTATTTTGAATGAAGTAAATGCAAATATGATAGTTCATTAAATCCTTTATATGATATATTAATATGGTGTTAAGAAGCGAATGATTAATCATTTAGAGACTATCAGGTTTGAAGCTAAGTTAACGTCCTACTCACGTGATACTTTTAACATTCAAGCGGTTATAAAATGATAGATGCCTTTCTCATCAAAGAGTTCGTTAATTGTTTAGTACAAGATAAACCGTTCACATTTTATGTAGAGCGCCAACGATTTTCACGTTAGATATTACGTTCATTCAATTGGATGACTTTCCAATAGATTTATGATATAAAAGTTATTCGACTCAAGTCATCTATAGCCAATTGTATATATCTGGATAACTCTCATCCAGCGGATAGCGTTTGTTTATCTTCACTTTTAGGATAGCTTTTGGGGGTAAGCGATTGTATAAAAAAACAACATCCAAACAGGTGCACGTTTTGGTTACGGTTTGGATACTATACTGCCAAGGTATTTGACTTGGGTTATATTTATCCGAATACAGTTAACTTTTGGATTGGCTAAAGATATCCATATTTATAAAATTGACCGCTGATCTTTATTGTTATTGATACCAATGGTGATCGACATTGAACCCGGAATATCTTTGGTTATTGAAAGCGACTTCGATATGTTTTACGCACCATTAACGTTTTATTTTCTCCTGTTGCATAATCGTCACCTTGATCAGAATGGATATCTTGATATACCGTATTCCAACATATTAACGCCATTTGGACTTAGGAAATCTATTGCACTGGCAAAGTATTGTATAAAAAAGTATACGCTTTCATTCGTACAACGTGTTTAAATATGAATATATGTTTAAACATCGAAAATAATATGTAAGCGTGTATTATAACAACAGATGCCGTCACACGATGTATTGCGTTGATGTAAGGTGTCTATATTAACCTGAAAAACTATAGTAAACCAAAGCTAGCTTTGCAGTTATTTGATGCGTTTGTCTCTTCAATTATTACATACTCGTGCGAATTTTGGGGTTTCTAAAAGTGTGTCGAGTTGGAAATATTGCGCCTTAAATAGTGCAAAGCTGTCCTTGGTGTAAGGAAATCAACTTCAACGAGTAGGCGTTTACGACGAACTCGGTTGATACCCGTTATATATTAACAGATATGTACGGATTGTAAAATACTGGTTTTAAATAACTAAAAGTGACAATATTATATTACGATCCATAATGGGAGATGGTTTGACTGACTTAAATGATAATAAATTGAATTGGTTCGGAAAGATGAGGGACTTACTATCTAAATACGGATTTAATTATGTGTGGTCTTATACTCTCAAATAAATGATGCTCATTTTTGTCTTTGTTCAAACAAAGAGTTATCGACGAATACTTACAAGAGTGGACACGAGATATTAATGATAATAAGGTACTAATTGTATATAAAGCATTAAAACAACATTCGCGTTTGAATCATACTTAGAGACGATTGTTTCAAGAAATTTAAGATCAGCGATTACGAAATTTCGCATCTGTGCACATAACCTGAGAATTCAGACTGACAGGTATGATAGAGTTGAAAGAAATTTACGAATCTGCCAATTATGTAACAGCAATGAAGTTGAGGATGAATTCCACTTTTTCTTTAAATGTGCCAAATTTGTCCAAATAAGAGAAAACTACATAAAAGCGTACTATAGAGTAAGACCGAACATGTTTAAACTCACGCAGTTGTTAACTACACAAAATAAAAGTGAAATGTTCAAGTTAGTTCAAGTTCATTACAGAAGCACTTAAAATTCGCCACTTTGATACTCATATCATTGTATAATTGTGGTATATGTTTAACTTGTATATGTATAACTTATACCCATTTTCAATTGTGTTATATGTGTAACGTGTATATGTATAACTTTAAACTAAATACATTGTGACATTATGTCACAAACAACATCATATTGTGAATACAATAAGCAGCCTAATATAATTATTTCCGACCATGTCGCCAAGTGCATTAATCTAAATGTTAACGTAAATATTGCTGACAAGAAATTGCCATCACTTTACTGGATACCTAAATTACATAAAACGCCATATAAAAGTCGTTTTATCACTTATTCAGTGTCTTGAACCACCAAGCAATTATCAGTGTACCTAACATCCGCCTTGAGTGCTATTAGATATCATATAGCCTAATAGTGTAATACAGTTTATGAAAATAGTAATATTAACTTATTTTGGTCAATAAAAAACTCCTTAGAAGTTATTGATAAAATTAAAATAAGAAAATATAAGGTGTCAGAAGTAAGTACTTATGATTTTTCTACACTATATACAACGCTTTCTCACATTTTAATAAAATCCAAACTCATTTTACTGATTGAAAAAACATTTGCAAGAGAGAAGTGTTCTTATCTTGCTTTAAACTCTAAAATATCTTTTTTTACTAAACAGATATTGGATAAATACATCATCTGGACTTGTCTTGACTTTTGTGAAGCACTTACTTTTCTTCTGGATAACTTGTTTGTTGAATTTAATGGTAAAATATTTCAACAAATTATCGGTGTTCCTATGGGTACTAATTGTGCCCTGCTTATTGCTGATCTATTTTTATATTGTTATGAAAGGGATTTTATGTTAGAATTATCAAAAACTAAACAACTAGATTTGATTCAACGTTTTAACCTAACAAGTAGATACATTGATGACATACTGAACTTAGATAATCCATACTTTGAACAATTTATTCACAATATCTATCCAAAAGAACTAGTCTTAAATAAATCGTGTCAATCAAATATAGATGCTGCATTTTTAGACTTACATCTAACTATTAATAATAATATGATAAAAACAAGTTTATACGACAAACGGGACGACTTTAACTTTGAAATTGTGAATTTTCCTTTCCTAGATGGTAACATCCCTAAAGGTCCTTCCTATGGTATTTACATTTCGCAGTTGGTACGATACGCTAGAGCATGTTCTTGTGTTAAAGATTTTAATGATCGTAATCGTTTATTAACTAAGAAATTGTTAAAACAAGGTTTTTTGTATCATAACCTTTGGCGTAAATTCGCTAAATTTCACTCTAAATATAGTGATTTAATTTCAAAATATAATGTTCCTTTAAAATGGCATTTAACTAATGGAATTTCACAACCATCATTTTATGGAGATGTTTTGAAGCGTGTTCGCAAATGTAAATATCTTAAAGCAAATGCTAGTAATACACTTTTTAATTTAATTAGCTCCTTTTTATCAAAGGGATATGATACTGATGTACTAAAAAACACATGCTTGTTAGTTTTTGATTCACTATATCTTTTTTCTCTTAAAATTTGGGATAATTAATGTAATGACAATTTTATATGTTTGCTTCTATATTGTTTGATAAGCATAGCTGGTTTTATTAGTAAGTCTAGTATACAGTACAGTCACTTTAAAAATATTTAATTTCGTTGATAATTCGATTATTTAGTACAGTCCCTTTAATAATGCTTAATTTTGTTACTGGTGACGTCATCGTGTCTTTCCTCCTAAATACGTCATCGATACGAACAACCGACACTGTTTTAGCTACATGATAGGTACATGTACTCCAGTTTATATCGGTCAACTTTATTCATAATTATTTTTTCTCTGATGGTAGTTTCTTGATCAATTTATTTTAAAGCTTCGTTTTATTTATTTCGAATTAGTCACATAAACAATCTAGTAGGTAATTTGGATCTTTTACACCCAATATTGCTGCTTCTTCCTGTAGGTGCGCGATGATGATCTGAAATATTAACTATATGATGCTATATTCTGAAATCTTTTTTTGTATAAAGAAGGGATGTAGTTGATGCGTGTTAGTAATTTCATTTCATCGTGCCTCAAAAAGTTGTAACTCTGTTGCTCTGGTCTCCTTCCTACCATTGAGTAATTAAATAGTAATTAAATTGAATGCGTTTTAATTCCCTTTTATTACTTTTTAATTTGAGTTGCAATGCTATGAGGTTAAATTTTATTTACTCTTATATGTATCATGAATATTGCTAGGCCAAGTGTGAGGTTGAGCGCTCTATAACCGGTTTAAACCCCCAATGCTTAGCATTGACCGTTCCGAGGCGGTGACCCCAGCTTTATTCTACTATGTGTATATGTTGTTTCGTTTTGTGCGTACTGTACCGTTTTGGCAATTGGTTTCTTGTCATAAATAAAGGGCCCCAAAGGTGTGTTTGATAGAATTGCAATACTGCTGCAGTTTCTGGAGTTTCATTTATTTATATTATGTGAAATGCTGTACATATTTAACCATGTCTGTAGCTAGTATATGCCCATTTAGTTGCTGCATACACTATAAGTATAAATATTATTAGGTAGTGTGTGTGTTACAAAAATGCTAACTGATTCGGACTCAAATTGTATTATTTTGTGTTCTTAAAAATGTTGTTTTATTCTATCGATTATAACGACATACAATAACGGTTTATATATATATATATATATATATATATAGCTTGAGACGCTTTTTACACGTGAGATAAAATGAGTTTTGTTTAAATACCTATAAAGTTCATCCATAACTTGATTAGAAAATTTCTGCAAAAACGACTAACTACATTCGTGTATTCATGTTTTTTGTATAATAAGTTTGTTTAACACT
The DNA here is from genome assembly GCA_007657795.1 of Dreissena rostriformis. Taxonomy (NCBI): domain Eukaryota; kingdom Metazoa; phylum Mollusca; class Bivalvia; order Myida; family Dreissenidae; genus Dreissena; species Dreissena rostriformis. Next base: position 218,654 of record VMBQ01001634.1, on the reverse strand, counting down.
AGAAACTGTTAAGTTTATGTGTAATAAAATTATGTTCTGTTCGGTTCTGTTCTATTAAAGGCTGCACACATTACGTTTTCGTTCAGCGATTTGCGTCGACCTGCTAAGACTTAGATCCTGAACTAAAACAACACACAAACAAACGAATGTTTTTTCTAGAAGACTGGGTGTCAGCGCGAATAACACAGATATTATGAAATTACGCAACTTGGGTTCAATCTCAGTCGCCCTGTTAGTAAAGTGAACTATGTCGTCAATGGTTTCCATAATATTAACTGACAATTTATTTAGGTGTAACGGACGCTTTATTCTACATTCAGTAATTTTTTTGTATAATGTTTTACGCAAAAAAAAACATGTGAGGTAGTTTTTAGAGGAAACGTGTCCAAAAACGTTAGACAAACAGATAAATAAATGTTTTCAGTGTATTTTGTTATCACCCTTGGTAATGCATACTATTACAATATAAGAAAGGAAAATAACATCCATAATAAGATTACATATTATATATATATATGTCAATATGTAAGACTTTGCATTAAGCACCTACATTTACAAGCAAGATTCTTAAATAAATCAAAATTAAGTACACTGACATCCACATAACAATAACTTACCACCTTCTATTATTCCAAATAGACAAAAATACACAGTTTACTTAGTTTGATCAGGTCTACACCCGTTTATAATTACCATCCTTATTTACTTTAAAATGTTAATTTGATACCCTGTTTAGTTTGCAAGTAAATACACCAGACACAATAGTTATGTAATCAATTAACAAAGGGAAATGCAAAGGCAAATTACTATCTACACACAGAAAAACGACTTATAGCTCTTGTACTAACCAAATCCTCATAACAAGATCTACCTACATATACAGTTTCAACTTAAATTTAAAATAAACTTCAATTTTCTATTATTGTCTAAACCACAGAAAAAAGCATTTCGAACTTTCAAATGAAATACATTGTTTGAACGTAAGTACAAAAGTAATAACTGGGTAAAACACCGACTTTCTGGATTCCTCTCACTGAACTCATGCAGTTTATGGTTTTGAACTGGAATGACATAGGGTTGGAAAGCTGGTTTTTTTACGTCCTTGGTTCTGGAAAGAAGAACCTTATGAATCAACAACTATTATGTTTTGTAGAATATTTATGCATTTATCACTTAGCACGCTTGAACTATTCAATTCTTTGCCGGCGGACTGAATTTTCACTTGTGTTGTTGGTACTTTACTGAAGATAATGTTATTGATGAAGAAGTGACTTCTCTTTAACTGGGAAATGGTGTTTTTCATAAATATCGAGGTTATTCCCTAAAAAGTGAATCATTACTTGTGCATACTTTATTTGAATTTAAAGCTATGAATATATGATGATAACATTATGCGTTTCGCTATAGAAATATTTAGAGAGAAAAATGAACTAGAGCCCGATTTCACCAACGATGTTAAAAAGCCTTTTGCCAGTATTGCCCCTGACTATCGCCTCATTTAAAAATCTGATCCTTTGTTAAGCACCCAAGGGTAATGGTGTAGACTGTATAAAATCCTATAAGGCTCGTAATACGTGTCGTGTAAGCATTCATTACTGCGGTAATAAACATCGGTATTCTGTTCCGGCGCTCGTATGACAAGCTTTTTAGTCAAGTCATATGGTCATGATGGAAATGAACATTATAATATTCCCGTGTAGCAAATTAGCAGCTTTTCAACTGATTCATTATATTATCAAACGTTACATGTAAATGGTAATGAAAATGTTATATTTAAACACTATATTTTGTATCCAACACATGGTTTATTATACTTTTCATGTAATTCATATATTTAATTAGGGTACTTAATCCCTTTTCAACGCGCAATATTGGTGTAAGAAAAACTCCATTGAGGCGGTCGAAGTACAGACGGGATCAACCTCTAGCGATAAGAATGCAGGTAATACACTTCACGAATTGTTTTTCGTTTAATATCTCATACGCGAGACATAGATTATATATAAAACTTGCTTTAAACGAATACAATACATGATTCGTGTTACTTGTATATAAAACGGAGATTGACAACGGACTCGCTTAAATTATTATTATGCCCGTATACACATCGTGTTGCTCTTACTAATTGTTTGTTCTTCAAAATTCGTAATCAAGAATTAGAGTTAAGATATTACCTGAAAGTCAATCAGATTTGTATCTATTGATAAAGGTCTTAGATAGCAATTTATATGTATTTACAGACATATGCATGGGCGAAAAGACGCACGTGCACACTTTATTTAAATACGACACGTATTTGATATTATGTATTTTTTTTTTTTTAAAGTCTATAAACAATTTATGGGCTGTGCGTTGTGTATTAACACAATTATAAGGAATACACACTAGAGGATCATTAAAGCTGTAAAGCGCTCATCTAAATTCATGGTACACCAATTTTAGCAGACGTAACTTGGTTATCTTGTGTTTGTACCCAAGCGACCCAGATTCAAGCATGACCTTGATATTGTCAGATAAACATTCTGATCATGTTCATACATGTGACTTGTAGAGTGGTAATATGGTTCTAGTAATGTGCAGAATATTTGAAACGGTGACTTGATTTGTAAACACTTGTGATCCAGATTCAAACTTCGTCAATATTTTGTTAAGATAAATTGGCCTCATAACTTAATCATAACTGAATCATAACTATGACGTCCAAGGTGGTGAAGTTTTTTTAACACGTGACATAGATACAAACTTGATATGCATACTCTCAAGATAAACATTCTGATTATGTTTTATCAAGATTAAGTTGTAAATGTGGCTGCTATAATGCTGACAATGTTTTGCAAATATTTGACCGTGTGACTAGTGTGTGATGCGACGCTGGTCCTGATTGTTTGAAGATGTACTTTCTTAATATATTGCATTAATGATATATAATAGGTAAGACTTGTAGAGGAGTTACAAGGTTTTTCTTTTATTTGAGCTTGTGACATAGTTTAAGGACATACATGTGTGCTTTGGACTCAGCCTTTGTAGAATCGTCAAAGTAAACATTATAACTAAGTTTCATAAAGATTGAATCATTAATGTGGCTCTAAGCTTTGTAAAAAAATAATTTCAGAGTTGACAGTGTGACCAAGTTTTTATACACTCGTTACCCATGCATATATTTATTATGATTTATATTCTGACCAAAGATCATAACATTGAATTATATATGTGTCTTCTATTGTGATAACAAGGTTTTTCGAAGATATGACCTCGTGATCTAGTTTCGGACAAAGATACGTAGAATCTACCATTTTCGATGTTTTTTCAAAATTAATTATTCTGTCATAAATGTGGCCCTAGACTGGTAACTTTTTTTATATTTGACCTGATGACCTAGTGTTTAGACAAATGTGACCAAGATTCAAACATCGCCTAGATATTGTCAATTTAAACATTCTTACAACGTTTCGTAAAGATTTAATCACAAATGTTGCTTCTGGCTGGTTACAAAGTGTGTTTGTTTTGTCTGAGATTTCCACCTAGTGACTTAGTTTGTGGAAAATGTGATGTATATTCTACTAATAAAGATAATGTTAACATAACTATTGTGACGGAGTGAAGCAAAACTGTGGCCTCTAGAGTGGTATTGAGCTAAAGAATGACACCCCACGACGAATGACGCCAGACGCCGAACATAGACCGACCACAATGGCTCAGTTTAGATAAACTTTCAATAATTATTAAAAACATTATTAAATTCCATACGCATGCCATATTTGTGATTAATATTGTTTTTGTAAAGTTAAGGGTTAAATATAATTAATTCATTCACTTTATATGAAATTGGTAACATCCTTTCAACTCAAGCTAAATTAATCATAGAAGACGTTATAAGACTTTACAATTGTGGCTGTCAGCCTAAACTCAGGATTATATCAATACACACGTATGCTTTATATTCTTAAAATTGAATTTGTTTAACATTATTGCTTTCTTTGATGATTGTTGTATCAATAATGTACAACACCATTTCATTTGTAACTAGCTTCCCGAGCACTTCAAGGCTTTGTCCATCCGGATGTCAGATGTATTGGATAATATTGGAGCCGGAACATGTACTGTAATGGAACGGAGAAGAACGTTTTTGATGAGAACGCGCATGATTACGATAGCAGAACAACTAGTAGGACACAAACTTGAAAGCTTTCATTTCGGGAGCCAATCTGAGGGAACCACCACTCCTGGTCTCAATTCTGATATTGACTTGCTTAACAGTCACAACGAAATGAATATTATGACGCACTGGACAGACTGGGAGGCTGGATTCGATAACTTTCTGATGCTTCATGATAACATCACTCCACCTCAACAGTATTTGCTTCAGGTCAGCAACAAATACACACCGCAACCGGTTACCAGTATCGGCAATGACAGGTGTATAAGGACAGATTCTGGGCAAGTAATACTCAGCTCAGAACGATTCAAACAGGATAGTGAGCAGCGATACGCACAGCTAGGGCAGATACCCTTCAAAAATGGACCTTCTGTGAGTCCCGTGGCAAATTGGGATGTTGTACAGGCTTTTCACGATTGCTAACTTGTTCCTGAAATACAGCACTGGATAGACAGATGTAGAGGTAGACACTGGCCGCCTGTCCGATTACTGGAGGCTGCAAGGGTAGCTCCGTCTTTCCTGGTACCTGCCGGTCATCCGGACAGTGACTACAAGCGCGAAGAATGGTGACTGTCTCCAAACCTTATAGACCGAATGTTGATGTTTAGTTTTAATATGATACAAATAAAATGTTACATTGTTTTCAAATTAATTAAGCAATCCTTATTTAATAAAACTGTTGTACATTCTGTAACAAGTTTCCATTGTAAAACTTGTATGTTCTACATCATAGAGAGAACTCATCATTCTTTTTGGAAGGAACATAATCTCATGTTTCTACCTTTATTTTGTTTACACGAATTAAGGAAATGGCTGCGATTTGGAAGATTCCCCCATTATATCATAAAAGGAGTAAACTTGTTTGATGGTAAACTGTCTTTAGTTCAACAGAGACGCATTTTACAGTATGTGGGCTCCATGATAAAGAACAATTTACAAGATGTATTGTATATAGATATAGATAACTTAGGATGTCGGCTACAAGCGTGTGGTATACGGCGAATCGGACAGGCAGGAGATGGTGAACCTGGACGTGTATGCTTCCGATACAGTATCAGGTTATTACTGAAGTTTGAGTGGTTGATATCATTTAGTATGGCCTTAAGCAGTATAACAAATGCGATGCACATTTCGAAGATAACCTTCGAGCAATGTATCAAATATAAATTACGCACAGTTTTAGTTTACTCAATGAATGTAAATTTCAATACCGTTGCTTTAGACTTTATTAATCAACTGTACGCTTGACGCAATTCAGTGCAAGCATCTGAGTGTTTGCGACTACGGAACCCTGTACTCAGCAAAACTATTATGCGTTTCCAATATTCATTAAATACGGATGTAGCTTCTAGTCGCTTAAAGTTGGCTTCCATGTTGTACTGTTCAGGACATCTTCACGCGGTAGTAAGAGTGCTGGAGGACGTGGAGAGAAGGTATCATAGCAAGGTCAAGTCTGTGTGTGGATGTCGAAGTATTCAAGGAGAAAGTGATCTCGAAGTGTTTGCGAACATGATTTCAGATAACAGTGACAAGGAATTCAATGAACCGCCATTCGCATTCTGTGTCAATTTCGTTCGACAAGAAGCTTACTGCGCTCCATATATACTGTTGTTTGGAATGAATCGCGGTATAACTGAAGATGAAGTTGAACGGAGACACTTTTTTAAAACTGAAAAACACTGGATGGATAGCGCTTAGGTCGATGCACGTCCGTTTCTTCACTATTTACAGTATCTCACGTATGGAGGTCTCGGTGAACGTGACAAGCAATCATACGCAATGGTAGTGATTGAGTCTTATATATTTGATAAAAGAAATCAACTTAACCTGCATAACACCGAGACTGCACTCAAATTGCTTGGTCACTGCTGGAAATGGAAGGAGACTATGAACTGGCGTTATGTTGCTACGAGGGATCGTTGCGTTGCGTCGATACAAACAATGCTGCTAACTGGCATAGGCAGTGTGCGCAGCGACTTATAAGAAGATCACAATTAAAAAAAAACAACTAACACATGCAAATGTGCAGGATGAACTATAGCCGTATTTATTTAGGATACTTACTGTGTAATTCATTAGTTCTATAGGTTTAATATTTAAATTATATTTTATAAAGCAGCATAATTATTAACGAATCCAATAATAAGTGCATTTTATTGTAAAACAATGTATGGTTTAACATCAAACACGTTATTATATTATGTTTGCATTTGAATAGGGATGTTGAAATTTGTATCACGACTTTTACCCTGGGAATTATTGTGTGCATGCCGAGAAATCAATCCAATATATGTATACAACACATACCTGGTTTTCTATTCATCCCGTCATTTATTTAACATTGTTAGTCTTAAAAAAAGATAAATGTCAAAAATAAAACAAGATACACATCAATTATGACGTCAGTCATGCTGTATACACATTGACATCACTGTTCTGTGCGTGAAGCAATACTGAATTTTGCCAAGTTTTGTACTTAGAAGATTGGTTAAGGTAAAAATGCCACATCTCTGTATCATTTTTTCTACTCCAGATCTAATTTAGAGAATATCACAAGGCAGGATAAAAAATAAAATCCCAATTTGAACTTAAGTCAAGGGACAGAAATACGCACAGGTATTGTAAAGAACTTCGTGTTATTAAATTTAGACAGATATTCATAAAATCTTCAATCACTAAAAAAAAAACTTTATTTTTGGTAAAATTTCAAAACATTTGGAATTTTCTTATTCCTTTGCGATTTCCTTTTCTAATTTGTTCGGATATTCGGTATCGGTCGACACAGTGAAACGTTTGGTGTGTTTGGTTTGTATCGAATGCACGGGGAATTATACTTATGACCATGGCCGCCGTAATGCTTGGTGGCGTTACGGGAACAGAGAGAGATACAGGAGACTCTCCGCGTTTTTCGGTATAGCTGTCTAAGCCAGCTTTTCACCTTACCTGACCTTTGTAAGTGTCAAATAAAATTCAAATAAAATTTCCCGCGGCTAGACACGAATTAATACACTTCATTTATGCCATTGCCTGATTTGAACAAAATTCCGCAGAACATTGGAAACATGAACGCGCCTTTGTAGTATAGCATGTAACACTGCTTTACTGTGTGTTCAGCATGAAACAATTTTACCTCTAATGAAAAGACTTGATAGAACAGTTTAACAATCAACTCTTGACATCAATACGCAGCACGACAGAGAGTGCAGCCTACATCCAGTCTAAACGTCTTGCCTGTCCAGCCTTTATCCAGTGTAAACGTCTTGCCTCTCCAGCCTACATCCAGTCTAAACGTCTTGCCTCTCCAGCCTACATCCAGTCTAAACGTCTTGCCTCGCCAGCCTACATCCAGTCTAAACGTCTTGACTCTCCAGCCTACATCCAGTCTAAACGTCTTGCCTCTCCAGCCTAAATCCAGTCTAAACGTCTTTCCTCTCCAGCCTTCATCCAGTCTAAACATCTTGCCTCTCCAGCCTTCATCCAGTCTAAACCTCTTGCCTCTCCAGCCTACATCCAGTCTAAACGTCTTGCCTCTCTAACGACTTTGACCAACAAACATCGATGGGCGTGGCCAACGAAATTGTATTGCTGATAAATCTTAAGCTGGGCATACAACTCGAAAGTACAGATGTCGATGTTGCTGATCGTCTTGGCAAAAACATATTCATCTAAAAAAGCAGACACGTCATTGTGAAATGTGTCAGGCAACACAAATCGATATAATGAAACGTGCAAAACTTCTCAAAGGTACTTGCATTTTCATAAACGAAGACCTAACTAAGATCAACGCAGAGTTTCTAGTATCATTGCTTTTTGAAGAAACAGAGTTGGTTGAGAATGCCTGGTCCCGAGACGGAACACTTTTCATTCGCTTCCGTGGACAGGACCGAAACGAGCTTGTGTCTTATGGCAAAAAGAAACTCAGGCTGGTCAAAGCAATGGTAAAAAACAAAAATCAGGTGACAACCAGAACAACGTACGCCCGACAAATATAAGACGGAAGCAATTCAAGACTGACCAACGGAACATAAACCAAAGAACGGTGGCAATAAGCTCTGGTCCCGGATATGGCAACCTCTTCTTTGTATAACACAACACATATTCCCCTATCAAAATGTTGTTTTTTGAAACTATTACACGTAACTGTGTTTTTGTAACTTTTAACTGTCACTCAAACAAACACACATTTAACTGACGCGTTTACGCACATACGTCCATCTAGTTAACAAAAAAAACGCGCGTCGGACGAAGGTTTAACAAACGATGTGCGCACTTAATCGATTAAGCTAAAGTCAGTTGTTGGGTTTGCGGCGGCCATGCGATCGAGAGAAAGACGCCCAGTCAACGTACGTATAATTCATATTTTTTATGACGAGTGTTCGTTTTATAGTCACCATAAACCCGTTGTGTAATTGTGTTAACTAGCGAATTATTCAACTCGGTCAAACTTTGAAACACAAGTATTAAATAGAGCATGCGTTTGCGTTTTGGTGGCAACAAGCAACAAAGCATAATGAATGCATACAGCAAAGATAAGAACGGACAAAGATCTATGTGGCTAGACGAGTCACCTGTTCAAATAAATTAAACACTGTTACACGTCTCACACACTTTTTTAGATACACAGCTGTTTCAATAAAATATATTTATTATTAACTTGTGTTCATACATATTAACTGAATGAACTGTATTTCATACAGTAGGCAGATCACTAAAACTGCATTGATATGCGTCCGCACTTTACTGGCTGGAACGACGAAAATGTTGGATGCGCTCACATATCTACAACTATCCTCTCTTTATGCTTTGACGGTTTTTGAGTAAATATGTTTACAAAACTTGAAAATGGAATTTACACTGTTTAAGGAGATAGGCCTCTAATAAAACACTGAATTCGTATCGTATAAATCTTTAAAGCTGTTGTTTTATATAAATGAAAGTAACCGATCAATCTTACTATCAGATACAATGCTAACAATAAATACGTTCAAAATAACAAGCTCATAAATTGTACGGACGCGTTTATAGCGTCCGCCTTTCACACGGAAGATCCGGGCTCGATTTCCAAATGTGCGCATAATTGTTAAAGCAACACACCTTATTTNTAACATGTACCTGGACTGCAGCCATTCTATTTTGATTGAAACATTATATTATTTGTGTAGGACATTTTATATTCCTGCAGATACCTTTATCGATATATTAAAACTTTAAACCTCGATTGATTCGATAGTTTGTCGTCGAACCCAAACTGCGCGTAGCTAGGCCGTCAACAATGGCGCCCAACGTGGGGCCTATGGTCTATGACGCAAAAGCTAGAGCCGCTAAAATCGTACCAGGTGATTTGGTTTTAGTAAGAAATGTGACTCAACGCGGGAAGCAAAAAATCGCAGACAAGTGGGAAGATGTGCCATATGTGGTAATCGACCAGCCGAACACTGAAATTCCCGTGTATGACGTCAAGAAAGACCAACCAAGTTCTAAACGTATACGTCGTGTCCACAGAAAAATGTTGCTGCCGTTAGGAATAACGGAACAGCATCAACATAAAGAGCATAAAGCTCCGAGGTACGTTATACCACAACGACGGTCAGACGCACGTGACATTTATGACGATGGAAGCGTACCCATACGCGCTCGAACCGCCAACGTAAAGCACCTCACTTGTACGTTGCGGGTTCATGTGATATATGGTAAAGACTACCAGTGATATGATACAGTGACCTGTTTGCTAATGGACAATAGTGTGGCATAAGTTATAAAGAGTTTCGTATAAAAACAAAATGATGTGAATATGTGTCTGCACATGCTAATCTGTAACGGCACTGTACGCACATGCATTATGCTCAGTTTTCTCAGAACGCGACAAATATGATCGAATGCAACGTAGCTCGACCGGAAACTCAACCTGGATATCTAGAAACAAGTTCAGGGTAACAAACAAGAACAAAAGTCGGTCGGGTTAGTGGAACCAAACAACCATTTAGAACGAATCTTAAAACATTAAACAGCAGTCAAGAACTATTTACACAGTATGCGGTAATCTTCAACGAGCATAGAACAGACCACAAAGCAAAAGCGCACTTAAATTTAAAGAAATATATCAGGTTTTGTAACATTGATTCGCATTTCTTGTGTATGCAAATCGCGGCTGCTGCATTTGAATAAAATCTGCAGACACAGTTACTGCTTGACTAATGCAGTCGTTTATCTCAAACACCATGTTGAAATATAATACACCATCTTATGTTATATATAATTAATGCGCTTTATTTATTTCAAATAATTTTATTGATTGTATACCGTGTTCAAAATTGAATTTCTATCGATCGATTTCGAACACTGACAACTTAAAATGAGCTTCGTTTATAGTTTATAAAATGTATCTGAATATTCAGCGGCTTACAAAAAAACGTTTCTAAACAATGTTGAGAATGCGTCACATCCATTCCGTGCGAATATTCAAAAATTGTGATGCAATGAAGACTTTAAAGTGAGTTTAAACATCAAATTTAAGCATTTTATATTTTGTTGAACCTTAACAATTACAAATGTAGCGTTCGCGAGACTTTCAAATTTTTACGACTCTTATATTTATATTAACATTGAAACTATAACTTTCATTAAACTTACGCATTTTGTACGAAAATGCCCACTTGTCAAGCTCATTTACATAAGTTCGTGTATCGTAGTGTTATTGTATTGACTCTGAAGACCGCTAAAAAAACATTTAAGCAATATGTCGTTACGCCATCCATTACCGCACACGAATGTTTATCATTTTGAAAAGTAATATTTTTTAACAATATAACAGTGAANGAATATTCAAAAATTGTGATGCAATGAAGACTTTAAAGTGAGTTTAAACATCAAATTTAAGCATTTTCTATTTTGTTGAACCTTAACAATTACAAATGTAGCGTTCGCGAGACTTTTAAATTTTTACGACTCTTATATTTATATTAATATATGACGTCGCGCTCATTACTGGCGTAAAGTAGAAAAAACCGGGGAGGGTTATTATAAAATCTCGCACAGTGTGCACATTTTTTTAAACAAATCCATAATTTATACATCGATGGAAAGAGTAAAAACAAACCTAATTGAAAATGTTATTATAAAATGCGAAAAAGAAAGTGTCGGGTTAATAAAGAGATGTTTTTTCGAAATGACGTAGAAAAAAATGCGTGGAATGCGTAACAAATAGCTACAACGAAATGATTTCAAAACGAAACGGCGTCCGTCTGTATACCATTTTTACCCGGGAAAATGGACGCTACTGACGTTACGTCATTTCCCTTTAGCGTGATATGAAAAACAACGGTAACGCAGAAAGATTTTTTTTGAGGAGGGCGCATGTTTCAAATAAGAAAAAAAGGTAAGAGTTTTTGTTTTATATTTGATCGATAAATTAGAAGTATGTTCGAGCGGATAAGTTATTTGCTGATTAATCATATTTCATATGTTTTAAAAGTTATTGAGCAGCTGAATCCGATAATATGGTCCCTTTGTAAATTGAACGTACGTAAATTATGTTATTATTTCTTTGAAAATGTCTAGTCGTCATGTAATGGGCGTTCAAAACTTGAAAACTTTTTCCGGGTACAAAATTCAAGCATATATATCCATTTGAAAGGAATGAATGATTCAAAATTAATAAGCAGTGCTAAAAAGTGCTTTGTTCAATGGAAATATCTATATATGATGTATAAGGTAATTAATTTAGTATTTGTTGATATTTGACCGCCGAAAATGTCTAGCCACCGTGTAATGCTTGCATTTTTGACGTTTGAGACCCTGACGTTAAAAATGAATTGCGTGTTTTTTTCAATACAAAGCCCTTTTAAAGTCAACGCGTTAGAATAAAGAAATTCTGATTCATAAGATGTAAAAGTACACGAAAAACTCTAATAAAAGTATTGGTTTAATAGGTTAAAGTAAAATCATGCCGATAAAAGATGACAAAATGAAATGCTTATTTTGCGACTTGCATTATACAGACATAAAATGTAAAATTGTGTGAACATTTTACTGTATTTTTTGTTTGTTTGTAGTTTCCTTTATGAAGTTACTGAGCAATATTTTTAAATACTCACATTTGAATAACCTAAACCTCACCTTAATCTCCCGAGCCATTAGTGTACTACAAAATTTGAAATGAATTGCGCGACTCTGTCGGGTATTGAACCCGCGTCCCCCATGCCCGAGGCAAACTTTATACAACTGAACCATCGCGGTCGATTACTAAAAAATGATTATATGCATGCATTTTGTATGTTTAAGATGCAGTTTAAATCAAACGCAGAAAAAGCCGAGTACTATAAAAAAAAAGAAAAAGAGGAAAAGAAAGAGAAAGAAAATTGAAACATTACCGAAACAATAGTGACAAAATTAACTCGTCAAAACGGGAAAACAGATAAGGCATCCCTATTCCTGCAACAAGAGCTCGGTCAGAATGGATGAGATGGAAAACACCGCAGACCTCATAACAGAAGGAGACACTGTGGCCGTCGTTGCGGCGGATGAAAATGATGATTACTGCTTGTTAAAGGTATTTCCGTATTCGCAAGATTAAAATAAAATAAAACAGATAGCTCTTTTTCCATCGATGGTGATCGGAAAAAAAGTATACACTGAGTATAAGATAAGGCCATTTTTGATAATAGGTATAAACAATTAACTGATGAAAATTTGGGAACATGACACAAGATAATTCATCATCACTTTACTAAAAGGCGTAATGAACCTTTAATAGAAGCTCTCATGTGCTGCATAAATACACATGTATCATTGTATATAATCTGGATTGTTTTACCAGGTATCTCGTACTCCATACACATTGCGAGCAGAGGGTACAGATGACTGGGGTAATTCTTTCCCGAAAGGAGCACGTGTTGTAGGAGGGTATTACTACAAATCGACGGAGTCCGCCTTTAAGATCGTTAAGGGGAAAAAAGCTCTTGTGTATTCGGTGGAGGTTTGTTACATTTTGGACGAGAAAGACAAAAACGGAAGTAATAGCGTAGATGAGAACCTCCACCAAGACATTCTGAACAGTTTGAACATTTTAGATGTTTGATGATAACAATAATTTTAAGACAAAACAAAACAGAAATTTGATTCATTAATGATAAGTATTTACGAGTTGTTCGTCATCGCATCCAAAGCCATTGGAAGCTTATACCGTACTATTTAACTACACTTATAACTACTAAAATTTTTAATTAATTAATAACTTAATCTAAACCCTACCATTGTCACCTTCGATTGACAATGTATACTTTTTTGTTGCGGGAGTTATTATTATACATGCGTGGTGAGTTGATATATATCTGCTGTTTCTTGTGTTTATATGTGAAGCTGTGAAATTTCAAATTATGTAACTGTCTAGAACTTTGTCGGTCCGTGTAATGTACATGTATTATTAAGTTGGGTGCATTATGTATATTATGTTATGTCATGTCTTTCTTATAATTATGTTAACGTTAATAAGCAACTAAATGCTGTATCAGTATGTAGCCTCGTGTAGTTCTTCACAAAACAGACATTCTTTTCATAACACATATGATACTTGTATGTGCAAATTGTTATATTAACTTTATAAATTTGCACAGGACTGAAATAAATGGATAAGTTGATGTATTTCAGTGCGTCCAGACCACCGTTACTAATCAAGACAGTGCAGATAATCAAGATAATTAGATTGTGTCGTGTTCTGAGAAAACTGGGCATAATGGCGTGCATTTGCGAAAAGTGTAGTCCCAGATGAGCCTGTGCAGTCCGCACAGGCTAATCAGGGACGACACTTTCCGCCTTAACCTGATTTTCGGTAAGGAGGGACTTCTTTGAAACTAAAAATACCACAAAAGCGGAAAGTGTCGTCCCTGATAAGCCTGTGCGTACTGCACAGGCAAATCTGGGACGACAGTCAACGCACATGCATTAAGCCCAGTTTTTTCAGAATGCGGCTCATATGATCTCACCACATAGTGTTTGCCTCGCATAGTTGTTATAATTATTACACATCATTAATAAAATCCCTTTAATCACTTAAGATAAAATAGTCAATAAACAGTAATTGTAAATAGATAAAGGATGTTTCAGTTTAATAAGAAATCTAGTTGTCTTGCAACATGTCTCGAAAACAATATTTATCTCGTCGAAAAGATATATCAATTCTGCGTGTTTTGATATGTAAGCTTTTAAATTCGGAAGAATAAACGCCACATAACAACAAAAAGAATCAAGAGTCAACGGCTAAAAATACACCTTAACGTCAGCATTTATTTTCCGCATTTTTGACGTTACGTAACTTTACGCCAGTACTGAGCGCGACGTCATATATATATATATATTATTAATATAGTGTGCGTATGAACACTAATTAAAACCCCTACATATATATCTTCCACTAAAAGTCTTAATTGTTTATATGACACAACCATAGTTACGGTATTCATGCGATTGGACATTAATTCACATGAAACTATAACTTTCATTAAACTTACGCATTTTGTACGACAATGCCCACTTGTCAAGCTCATTTACATATGGTTATTTAAGTTCGTGTATCGCAGTGTTATTGTATTGACTCTGAAGACCGCTAAAAACATTTAAGCAATATGTCGTTACGCCATCCATTAACGCACACGAATGTTTATCATTTTGAAAAGTAATATTTTTTAACAATATAACAGTGAANATTTATTTAAAAAAAAAAAAACAAGACTTTATTATACCATCGTTAGGATGAGCAGGGTGGGATCAGTTTGCTTAATAAAAACCACATTAAACAATCATTAACAAGAATAATGTCATTTAACATCCCATTTTAGATTAATTACACATAATGTTGCACAGTAACGTTCATTGTACGTTCATTGGCCCGTTTTGTCACATTATAAAAAACAAGTTTAAGAAACAACAGAAGCAAACATATGTAAAGAGGTAAACCATTGATATGTTAACGGTTACAGTGAATCATTTTCCCAAACATGTGCCTTGAAATTCCGCACAGCAAATTTGTAGCATTTTGCAGCAAAAATTTGAATCTTAAAACTAGACACGAAATATAGCCTTATGTATTGCTTATCATATTACTGATACATACTTTTACAAGTTCTGAAACCGATTATAAGTAGGAAATCACTCATGGCATATTCCAGGTTTCATGGGATGGAAGTAGAACGTGATACGATGAGGATTGTGAATAGCTTACATGATGTGCCGGCTTTAACTCGGGAAACGGGGACAAGGAACAAAGTATGTGCTTTTTTATAAGAAACATTGCAATAATCAGTGTTATTCTTCCTTAACTGCACAAGGCTATTATCCCAAAGATGAATTAAAAAACTATTGGTTATTCTGAAACATATTTTGACCAAGCCATTTTGTTTAAAAAAAAAGTTTTCAATTTGGAAATTTGAGACAAAAATAGGTAAAATATTCTCACTAAAATCAGCGGTTATTGAGTTTAAATATTTGCCATGTCTATATTGTGTATCCCAGTTATTCCTCAAGTGAAGTACATTATAAATATTAAAGTTTACAAACTTTTCCACGTGTTTTGTTTGATATTGATTTTCACTGAAATGATGAATAAATGCCGGACATTTAAACGGTTGCAATTAATTAACGCTAACAAACGCATGCATTAGAAATATAGACACACTATTTATAAAATCCTATAAGGCTCGTAATACGTGTCGTGTAAGCATTCATTTCTGCGCTAATAAACATCGGTATTCTGTTCCGGTGCTTGTTTAACAAGCTTTTTAGTCAAGTCATATAGTCAAGATGGAATTGAACATTATAATATTCCCGTGTAGCAAATTAGCAGACTTTCAAATGATTCATTTTATTATAAAACGTAAAATGGTAATGAAAATGTTATATTCAAACACTATATTCTGTATTTTGTATCGAATACATGGCTTATTAAATTTTTCATGTAATTCATATATTTAATTAAGGTACTTAATCCCTGTTCAACGCGCAATATTGGTGTAAGAAAAACTACATCGAGGCGGTCGAAGTACAGACGGGATCAACCTCTAGCGATAAGAATGCAGGTAATACACTAAAGGATTTGTTTTTTTGATTTATATATAATACGCGAGACATAGATTATATATGAAACATGCTATAAACGAATATTATAAATGATTGTTGGTACTTTATATAAAACGGAGATTGACAGAGGACTCGCTTACATTTTAGTCTTATGCCCGAATAAACATCGTGTTGCGCTTACTAATTGTTTGTTCCTCAAAATTCGTTATCAAGAGTTAGAGTTAAGATTGTACCTGACAGTCAATAAGATTTGTATCAATTGATAAAGGTCTTAGATAGCAATTTGTATGTATTGACAGACATATGCATGGACGAAAAGACGCACATGCAAACTTTATTTAAATACGACACGTATTTGATACTGTGCAAATATTTAAATATCTATATACAATTTATTGGCTGTGCGTTGTGTAAATAACACAATTATAAGGAATACCCACTAGAGGATCATTAAAGAAATAAAGCGCTCATCTAAATTCAGGGTACACCAGTTTTAGCAGACGTAACCCAGTTACCTTGTGTTTGTAGCCAAGCAACCCAGATTCAAGCATGGCCCTGATATTGTCAGATAAACATTCTGACCATGTTCATACACGTGACTTGTAGAGTGGTAATATGGTTTTAGCGTTGTCAAATTTTTGAAACGGTGACTTGATTTTTAAAGACATGTGATCCGGATTCAAACTTCGTCAAGATATTGTTTAGATAAATTACCCTCATTACTTAATCATTACTGAATCATAACTATGACGTCTAGGGTGGCGCAATTGATGCTTGACGTGCTGACTAAGTTTTTTTACACGTGACATAGATACAAACTTGGCATGCATTCTCCCAAGATAAACATTCTGATTATGTTTTATCAAGATTAAGTTATAAATGTGGCTACTATAATGCTGACAAAGGTTTGCAAATATTTGACCTTGTGACTAGTGTATAAACACACATAACCTTGATGCGACGCTGGTCTTGATTGTTTGAAGATGTACGTTCTTAATATGTCTCATCAATGCTATGTAATAAATAAGGCTTGAAGAGGAGTAACACGGCATTTCTTTTATTTGAGCTTGTGACATAGTTTAAGGGCAAACATATTGGACTCAGCCTTTGTATAATCGTCAAAGTAAACATTCTAACTAAGTTTCATAAAGATTCAATCATTAATGTGGCTATAAGCTTTGTAAAAAAATAATTTCAGAGTTGACAGTGTGACCACGTTTTTATACACTCGTCACCCATGCATAGATGTATTATAATTAATGTTCTGAGCAAGGATCATTAAATTGAATTATATATGTGGCTTCTATTGTGATAACAAGGTTTTTCGAAGATATGACCTCGTGATCTAGTTTCTGACAAAGATAACCTAGAGTCTTCCATTTTCAAGATAATCATTATGTCATTAATGTGGCCATAGACTGGTAACTTTTTCATGTTTGACCTGATGACCTAGTGTTTAGAAACTTTAGAAACATGTTACCAAGATTCAAATATCGAATAGAAAGTTTCAATTCAAACATAATGGGTATCCGGACAATCGGTACCACGGACAATCGCTCCTACGCTAATTTTAACAAGGCGGACTGTCGCTCCTACGTAGTTTTGACAACCAGGCCAGTCGCTGCTACATTATTTTGACAACCCGGACAGTCGCTCCTACATTCTTTTGACACCACGGCCATTGCTTCCTACACTTAGATGCACCTATCATTAGCCGGCAATTTAATTTACGTTACAGTAAGCCATTCAACAT
>VMBQ01001634.1:184093-198515 GCA_007657795.1 Dreissena rostriformis | reverse complement strand
CAAACCGCTTCTTGAAATACAACACTGGATAGACAAATGTACAAGAAGACATTGGCCGCCTGTCCAATTACTGGAGGCTGCACGGGTAGCTCCGTCCTTCCTGGTACCTGCCGGTCATCCGGACAGTGATTACAAGCGCGAAGAATGGCGACTGTCCCCAAACCTTATAGAACGAATGTTGATGTTTAGTTTTAATATGACACAAATAAAATGTTACATTGTTTTAAAATTAATTAAGCAATCCTTATTTAATAAAACGGTTGGGGACTCTATAACAAGTTTCCATTGTAAAACTTTAATGTTCTATACAATAGAGAGAACACATCATTCTTTTTGGAAGGAACACAACCTCATGTTTCTACTTTTACTATGTTTACACGAATTAAGGAAATGGCTGCGATTGGGAAGATTCCCTCATTATATCATAAAAGGAGTGAACTTGTTTGACGGGAAACTGTCTATAGTGCAACAGAGACGCCTTTTACAGTATGTGGACTCCATGATAAAGAACAATTTACACGATTTATTTTATATAAATATAGATAAATTAGGATGTCGGTTACAAGCTTGTTGTATACGGCCAATCGGACAGGCAGGAGATGGTGAATCGGGACGTGTATGTTTCCAATACAGTATCCTGTTATTGCTGAAGTTTGAGTTGTTGGAAATATTTCGTACACAAGTAAGACTTATAACATATGCGATGCACATTTCGAAGATAACCTTCGAGCAAATTATCAAATATAAATTGCGCACAATTTTAGTATACTTCATGAATGTGAAATTCAAAACCGTTGCTTTAGACCTTATTTATCAACTGTACGCTTTACACAATTCAGTGCAATCATCTGAGTGTTTGCGACTACGGAACCCTGTTTACAGCGAAACTATCATGCGTTTCCAATATTCATTCAATACGGATGTAGCTTCTAGTCGCTTAAAGTTGGCTTCCATGTTGTACGGTTTAGGACATCTTCACGCGGCAGTAAGTGTGCTGGAGGACGTGGAGAGGAGGTATGATAGCAAGGTCAAGTCTGTGTGTGGATGTCGAAGTATACCAGGAGAACGTGATCTCGATGTGTTTGCGAACATGATTTCAGATAACAGTGACAAGGAATTCAGTGAACCGCCATTCGCATTCTGTGTCAAGTTCGTTCGACAAGAAGCGTACTGCGCTCCATATATACTGTTGTTTGAAATGAATCGCGGTATTACTGAAGATGAAGTTGCACGGAGACACTTAACTAATAAACAATGGATGGATAGCGCTGAGGTCGATGCACGTCCGTTTCTTCACTATTTACAGTATCTCACGTATGGAGGACTCGGTGAACGTGACAAGCAATCATACGCAATGGTAGTGCTTGAGTCTTATATATTCGATCCAAGAAATGGGATAAACCTTCATCACCCAGAGACTGCACTCAACTTGCTTGGTCACTGCTATGAAATGGCAGGAGATTATCAAGGGGCGTTACGTAACTACGAGTTGTCGTTGCGTGATACCGATACGAACAATGCTGCTAACTGGCACGTGCAGCGTGTGCAGCGTCTTATTAGAAGTTTAGAATAAACACTAAACAATGTAAATGTGCAAGATGAACTTTAGCAGTATTTGTTTAAGATAGACACTGTGTGATCAGCTGGATTTCTTCTTTAAACATTCAAATTGTATGTTATATTAAGTCGAAAATTTTAACCAAGCAAATACTAATTGCATTTTATTGCATTTCATTGTAAAATATTAACATCGTGAACGTTATTCAACTATGTTTGCAAAACTATCAAGCATTATGTAACATACAGATTGTGAATATTCATTCGGTTGTGAACTCGCCATATTTGGCCCATTTCAAATGCAGTGTTTGTGTACGGCATGCCGCTTCTAATTGACTAAATGTCGGATAACAGGAGAACGTCGTTATTGCGGTGTATTATTGGTTATTGGTGATCGTTATTTAACAAATGGCGATCGCTTGATAATTACTCGGTGTTTGATTAACCGTATTTCCCTATATAATGCAGCGCTGTTTAAAAAACACGCACCCTAAATGTCGTTAAACAATGTTTTATAAACAAAAACGCATGTAATTTGGGTGTAGACTGGTTCTATTGTATGTTTGAGCGTGTTTTGGGGAAGGCCGTTACCATATTGCACAAAAGAATCATTGGAAATCTTCACGCATTCCGTTCGACTCGGCGAACCCGGAACGACCACGTTAAAAGCGAATGTGCAAACAAAAACTCTTGACAGCAGCGCCTTTTACTTACCGTTGGGGTTCGATGGATGGCCTATCGCCGATGGTTAGAAACCTATCAAATATCTTCTGTTGTAATTTGTCACGATGGTAGAGCCGTTTTTCGATATATGTTTTGTTGATCAAACAATTAAGTGCTTAATGAAAAAAGCTTTACCGGTTTAAACGTTGAAAGTGCTTATAAACGCGTTTTGTTTTTAGGATTCCGTTTAAATACCTGTGTTTCAAATCTAGTTATCCTGTCGCCGTCACTATTTACTACAAGGCTATCTTACTAAACTGAGATTAATATAATTCGAGATTTAGTGACAAAGTTTATTTTAAAGATCCATGGTTCAAATGATATAACGTTAAACAACGCAAATTAAATTATATGAAGTTGTACTCATTTCTTACTGAATTGTTAGATCAACAATAATCTGGTGAATAGTGCGCGCGTTAAAGGGATTTGCTAATGTCTTTTATTTTCGAAAAACAAACAACAACAATACGATCACTAACAAAGCTATACTGTTTTTAATAGTCTAAACAAACTATAAAAGCAAGAAAAAAAAACTTGAATAAAACATATTGATTTCCCGAGAACTATGAAAGCAAACGCAGGAACGCAATCACTGGGCAAAGCACACCTTCCAATAATTGAAAACTATATACGCTAAACGGCTATGCTAGTACTACACGTATTTTCCAAAATATCGAGGAAAAGCGTTACACACGCTTCCGTATTTAACCGGTTTTAAATGATGCTCATCCATTTATGAACCAATAATTTTAACGTGTTTCTTAGTCAGGAGTGTTATTCCGTTTGGTCATAAAACAAAGGTACCTTTTTATAACAATTCTCTTGAAAATAGCCATTTTACCAATCTGCGAACAAGTCCCTTTAAATTAGTTCGTTTTTGGGCAAAAATGAAGTGTTCTAAATATAATCGATTATGTCCAATTATGAATACTACGGTACCTCTCTATACATGACCTGTAGTAATTACATCAATTAACTCTCATTGTTTGAACTATTGGATTTTGCGATTGTAGCAGTTAAATAATGAAGTAACGTATTGGAGCACACACTATAAACATAGTTTTAGCTTTGTCATTGTGGACAAGTTATTCAAATGTACCCGAATTCGTGATACAGGAATAAAGGTAAGTTTCTTGTGCAATTCAATGTGTGTGCGTGTGTTGTGCTCTACTTTAAGACGATACAATTTAGCTGCCCAGGTACAGGGTATGTAGTTTGTGGGTGCGGATTCGTTCCATGTATTCATTGCATATACATATTTATCACATGCCATACCCTGTTTCCCATGTTTATATGACAACTCATGCCAGATCCTATATGTATGCACTGTATTTGGCCAAAAAAATGTGTCTGTGAAATTGACGTGACTCAAGTTCATCACGTCGCAGTAATGATATATTAATCCTTTACTGCGAAACGTAATATGTGACACGTTATATATTTTTCATACGTTGGAAAGGATACAAGTGACAAAACCCAGCTTTAATAATTTTTACCTGGGCAATACGTCCCCACCGCGACTCCGCTCTCTTTAAATGTGCCCGCTGTATAAATTGAACACATGATAGGTCACTGAAGTCAAGGTAAAGATTTAAGTGATGCTGTATGACATATATGGATTATGGAATGGATCGTCGTCAGAGACTTAACCTGAACGAACCCGTATCTGGATAATCACTGCAGCACTTCTAAGAAGTTCAACTCTTTGCATGCTGGGAAATTTTTCGTCTGCTAAAATGTTGTCTGCTGAATTTCTAAAATTAGCATTTTCTTCGATTTTTTTGCAAAGAATACTTTCAGAATAGCAAACAGTTTGGATCCTGATGAGACGCCACGTTCTATGGCGTCTCATCTGGATCCAAACTGTTTGCAAAGGCCTTCGAAATTCGGTTCCAGGACTGAAAGAGTGAAGTTACAGAAAACACGGCCACTTATGATAATCCGGTACGGATGATGTACTTACCACAGCGCGATGTGCATGTATGCCAGATAGCTGGAATGTTGCCACAGCTACAGAAGATCTGATTACGATTTTGGAGGAAATACAGTTCCACGGGCGATTTAAGAATTCACGAACTCATCATGTGCCAACTTGTGTGTAACTTGAAACTGCATTAGAATACGAGTTGGTGAATTGACAACCGTGTTAGGAAATCACAAAATGTTCACGATGGGGAAGAATGGTTGATCGATAGAAAATAACAACAACAACATACTACTGCATAGCCTTGCAAACGTAAAACATAGTTAAACAGTATATCTGCCACTTTGGCATAGATATTAACAATGGTATTCCGCAAAACAATAAAACCTTTATATATAAATTGGTCATCAATTTGGAGTCTGTGAAAATATGCACACATGGGCCAAAAAGCCACACAAGTGACAATTCTCATTTCGGAATCTTTGACAATATGTTCAAATGGGCCAACAAGCCCCAGTGGTCGGAGCAAAACCTCTGCACATTGCGGAGTCTCTCCAGTCCACAAAGCTCAAAGTATTCCACTTTCACTTCCTTAGGCTCCGAGTGTCGTATGTAGAGCCTATCGAATCGGCAGCGCGGTTTGAATCTGTTCGGCATGCGCAGATTGTCGTTTCTCATGAGGTCCCACGTGAACTTTGCTTCCGGTCTCTTGCCCGTGATTTCCCAGATGTCGTAAATGTTTTCCGGTAATCCGCCGATTGCGTCTATCTGTGTGTAACAAAAAGAAGGATTGATTCCAATTATAACAATGATGGTTTATGCTCACCTTAAAATTATTAATTAAATGGATTTAAACTAACACTGTTTAGGCAATAGACTCTGGAATATGTTACTAAATCTGAGGCTTTCAGTGCAATATTGCTTCAACTAGTTTGTCACAGTTTTGACAAATAATACACCCCAACGCCACATGTCTTAATATGGATAAATTGATAATAGGGTATAATTTTAATATTTTTTAGCATAGTTTAATACAAATTGCACATGGAACATTTCTTAATATATGGAGCAATGCCTGCACGTTTGAATGTTGTACGTTTAAAAGCATAGGAGAATGCGTTTTGACAAGTTTGTGTCTACAGATAGACAGACATAACGAGAGAGGAGATGACATGAAGTATTTAACCTATTATTAACAGTTTTTTCGCAAAAACTGGTGTAATAGCACTAGCACATGGGAAAATGATAAAACTGCCTTACCTCATTATCTCTGAGGTTCAAGTCCCCACCAAAGATGACAGTGTAGCCCTTATCCCTGGTCCCGATGTACTTGAAACACTGCTTGAGCTGCTCTTGCCTTTCCTTGCTGTATTCCTTGGTGCTCTCCAGATGTGACGTCATCATGAAGAACTTCTCTCCCTTTACACTGCACTGAAAAGCAGGCCAATAACTTACAATAAAGTAACATACTGATACAGTATATACTTGGTAAAAGCATCATATTATTTTTCAGAATTTACCACATGTAACACATATTTCAAGGTTTCCTTTATATTCGTAAAAGAAAACAGCACAATGAAGTCAAGTACAATGCCCAAACTTTACCAGTTGACAATTTTCACGAAAGAGGTCACCCTTACCATTTTTAAGCCCCTACTTTTTGAAGTCTGGCTAAATCCCTATATAATACTACATGCATATTGAATAGCAAATACATTCTCTTTTTCTCATGGCTGTTTTGTACATTTTGGAATCTAAATGTACAATCTGCTGAGCAACATATGAAAGTCTTTACATAGTGCAGATGGACTAGCTAAGATCAGTGGTCTCGTAGTTTTTCTCAGACTCAATATAGATTCTATTAAAAGTATTGCAGTGAGGCTTGGCATCCATTTAAGCAAAAGATGATATGAATAACATGATGTACTGTTTATCAGGAAAGTGACAGAAGATAATTAAAGAGAACCAGAAAGCCAATCAAATGTGTCCCTCCTTCAAATTTGATTGCTAAAACCTTATTTATGTATCATAGACATCTCTTAAAGGTTTTCTTCTATTAAAGAAAAATGTTTCGCAGGAATTAAATTACAAGAAGTCATTATGTTTCTGCACATTGCACCAGGAAAAGATCCTGCAAATATGAACGTACTTATACAATTGGGATTTCAGGAAATAACACAAATGTCAATATCAAGTTATTTTGGGGAAATGTATTACCCGTAGTCACAAACATAATGCCTCGATTATCAATAAATGCATATAGGGTCTTCTCTGTAATCCAATGACACATTTATTGCATTAAAACAAAACATATTTAATAACATTTTTCAAATACACGAAAATCTGTGACCTTTTAATGGTTACGTACATCTGCAGAGTGGCAAAAATTGAATAATTTTGAAAGAGGGTCACCAAAGATCATTCCCGACTGGTGTTGTGGCAATCTGCCAAGAGGTATAGGAGAGAAATTGTTGAAGTGTAAAGTTTATGATGGACACACGCCTGAACCCCAGATAATGGGCAATAACAAAGCTTAACATGAGCACGTTGTGCCCTGGTGAGTTATAAACACACACAAATTTGGTGTTAAATATTGGTGGTTCTGCATTTGGTAATTTAAAAGAAACAGCACATAGGTAATTTAAAAGAAACAGTTCATAGGTAATTTTAAGGAAACAGCATATAAGTAATTTTAAAGACACAGTACATAGGTAATTTTAAAGAAACAGCACATTCAAGTATGTCATGCTTTAAAAATTGTGCTTATTGATAATGTCCCTTTTGATTCTATCACACCAATTTTACCTTTAACGATAGCAAATTCCTCAACATGACCGTGTTTGGGAACGGCAGAATTTTCGTCTCTTCCACTTGCACATCACCAATTTTTACGAGAATTGCTGCGAAGTAAGCCTCTTCGTTTCCAGGGATCATGTGGTATAGGGGACATAATTCCTGTATGATCTCCTGTGTTTCTTCAACGACTTCCTGCAGGAACACAACATGAGGGTCCTCTCTGAAAGCAACATACGCAGACTGGTCTGACAAGTCTCGGGCAGGGAAACTCAGCTTTATTTATGTACCTAAAGTGTTTGTCAACACTTTTCCTGAAGGCTTATCAGAGACAACAATTTCCGCCTAAACTGGATTTCATGTTAAGAAGAGACTTCCTTTCAACAAAAAATGATTGTAGGACAAACGGCACCCGGACAATCGGCATCCAGTGTTTTTTTGCAATCCCGAACAAACGGCACCCAGTAAATTTGTCGACCCGGACAAACGGCACCCGATAAATTTGTCGACCCAGACAATCAGCACCCGATTAAATTGTATACCCGGACAAATGGCACCCAATATATGGTTATGAAACATTTAATGTTTGTTTTTGTTACTAATTTTCGTTCTTCTTTTTACAGTTATTTTCATTCGCAGTTTGTTATTTTCGGGAATCATCATAGGTTACGGAATGCTTTAACTATCTTTGATGTATGTGAATTGTTTACAGGTGTTATTAAACCAATTAGCAAATTACGTTAATCAATCCACACTCAAATTAGTATGATAAAACAGTTTGTTGACGAGATTTATTCATCATCTCTTTTACCAAACCAATTAGCGGATTAGACAAATTCGTCCAACAAGGTGCTATTTTTTTCGTACGATAAAGTCCAACAAGGTGTCAATATCTTTATTGGTAAAACATCAAACATTCATAACCATATATCGGGTGCCGTTTGTCTGGATTTACAATTTAATCGGGTGCTGTTTGTCCGGATACCACAAAAAATACCATTAAAGGGAAAGTTTCATCCCTGGTGAACCTTTGCACACTGGGCGGACACTATGCATTCAGTCTAGTTTTCCCAGAACTCTTCTCAATTGACATTGCATAATATTCCAACAGGACAGTTTTAATGACATTGAATTGTAGTTTTTCTCGTATAAGATCTGGAATAAAATATTTTTATCTTCTATACGATTATCCTCAGTGCCTGTATATAAGCAACAATAAATTCTCTTAATACTTTCTTGATATTCTTTCACAATTCGCACAAAGGTTTGCAACATTTCCTATCTTGATATCATCTCCCAGGCCTAATTCCCCTTATCTTATGCCATACCTTTTAATTGTCTCACATACTGCCTGTGTTCGGCTCCGAAGACTGTCTTTATCCAAACCATCTATGTTCCACGAGAGAACTCGTATCCTGAACGGTAGGCCAGCGCTAAAGAAAATTGACAGTAGAATATAAAACCATTTTACTTGGGAAAGATCAAATAGCAGAATAACAGCAAGCTGGTGATCTCAATAAATATTCTACTTTTTAGCCATACTAACTCATTGTTTACATTCAGTTTATTGTATGTGATATTCGATTTGTTACATTTTCATTGTTAGGGCCTTGTTCCATATTGTTCTGTCCATTGAAACATTTCAATTAGCCTCATTCTGAGTAAACTGGGCTTAATGCATGTGAGTAAAGTGTCATCGTAGATAAGCTTGTGCAGGCCCCCTTAATTGGAGCCAAATTTTCTCAGAACGCGACTTAAATTATTATCAAGAGTGTGCTTGATCTTTCACAAGTTAAAAAAAAAGAAAACAAGAGACAAAACTATCTAGGTAATCCTCTGGCTATCAAAATCAACAAAACAAGAGATGTGTTTGTCAGAAACACAATGCCCCCTACTGCGCCGCTTTGAAATAAAATTTCTATTTATCATTTGGCTGGTATAGAAATTATCTCCCCTTAAAGCTTATTACTTCCCTTGAATTTTGTTTTTTGACCTTTGACCTTGAAGGATGACCTTGACCTTTCACCACTAAAAAGGTGCAGCTCCATGAGATTCACATGCATGCCAAATATCAAGTTGCTATCTTCAATATTGCAAAAGTTATGGCAAATATTGAAGTTTTCGGAGGGACACACAGACTGACCGACAGACAGACTGACAGTTCAACTGATATATGCCACCCTACCGGGGGCATAAAACTTTTTTTCACAATTTATACTGGAGAATAAAAGCCATTTCCTATTGCCAGTAAACCTCAATGATTTCCTTAAAATGACCCAATAATTCCCTCAAAATAATATGAAAACATTTTTGGACAGAATGTACTGTAATTTCAATCAAGTGACACGATTGTGTGGCTGTTTTTACATAATATAACATATATCAGTAATATATAACAAACTGAATTCTGGCATTTCAGTGTGTATTGTACATATAGATTTACAGGACTATAAAAGCAAATTTGAGAGTTAATACCTCTATCCATAATGTGTTAATGCTTTGGCCATTAACTTTTGTATGTTGATGTTATATTGAAATATTAAAGAGCTATTTAACATTCAGAATTAAAAAAAAACAATAGTGAGGTTTGTCATGCTACAGTTGCCCTAGTTAAAACACTTCTAAAAAATGTTTGAAATGTGCATTAATTGCAGCTGTATTATCACCATATAAAATGCACATTAATTGTGCATTTAATACCCTTGTGTATTGTTTCTGTACTTTTACAAAAAAAGTATTAATAGACACTTGAAAATATACTTAAACAAACTAAAATTGACTGAAGCATACTAATTACTTGTTTTATTTTAAAGTGTATATTTTTCACAATTAGAAATACACTTTTAACGCACTTAAGTGTATTAATACAGGAAAAATTGTGTATTTTTTAAGTGTATCAAATGCGCATTTTTTTTTTAATGCAGATAAAATACGGTGCCAATACAGCTGCGTTTGATGTGCACTTAATACATTTTTTTCAAGATGCGAAGGCATACCAGATACATGCAGCTGCAAAAATTGAAGAAAAAAATACCCAGCTTGTTCCGGTATTTTCTTTGAGCTGTTGGTCTTTGTTTCTTTGACTTTCTTTGTTTCTTGGACTGAAGATGTTTGTAACACAGATGTAGAAGCTGTGTCCTCTCTATTAGCCAAACTCTCTTCAAAATAGGAATTCAATGCGCGCTGAAAAAGTAAGCACACACATTGTGAAAGCCACTGAAAATTGATAATTTGGAAATATGTCTTGAATACATGTATTCCAGAAAAGCATTGCCCCTTTTTGAGTTTTGGAAAAACCCACTAATCTTCTGGTACAAATAAAGCTTACCCATTTTTAATCCTTTCAAAATCACACACCGTATCAACTGTTATTATTTAAATCAAGCTATCATTGGTTGATATAATGGGCAAGCATTGTTTGTACCGGGGTGATTAGTGGATTTTTCTAAACTCGAGCGAATTCCAGGATCAGTCTATCATGAGAGGTGTTTTAAAATAAGTTAGCAGTAAGTTTAACAAATCCAGGCATCAACAGCTATCACAAAAACCATAACCCACAGGAGTTTGAAATTTTATCAATATAGCTAATCTAATGGCTAAATAAAAAAATATATACCCCTATATAGTCCAAATCTTTATACTATATAGGGGTATATATTTTTTTATTTAGCCATTAGATTAGCTATATTGATAAAATTTCAAACTCCTGTGCATAACCACACATGCTTTAAGGTATATTTAAATAGGTGAAATACGTCCTCAGACGATGCAGAAATTGCATTAAAACTGAAAAAGACTTCTTTGATATGACTTGACGGTTAATTGGGAGCTTTTCACTTTAATATTTGTGTCAACAATATAATTTGATGATCATATTTCATCATGTCAACAATGTTATTTGGAACAGTTTTTTGTATTGCATTTATGTCATTTTCCAAACCTGTGATGTTACAGCTTCAGTATGTCCTGCAACACTCAATAGGTACACAATCAAAACATTTGCCATGTCCATATAGACTATTATAGTTCAAAACTGTAATAAAAGCATCATTCAAATTTGATAATTGAATTTGTTCTCATTCTTAACTCACATCCAAACTCCATTCCCGGTCTTGGAGATAGAACATGGCGAGCGCCGTGTCGGTGCCAGTAATAGCAGCAAATTCCTGACATCTTTTGTCGCATTCGGCAGCAGACGGTAAATTTGTATCGTCCGATTCACTCATGTTGCCTACTTCTACTTTCACTTTGACAGTTGCGCGCGCTTTATTCAACGATACAAACCAAACATATCCGCGTGCAATTTCGTGAATGGTTCCACGCTTTAAATTTACAGTAGGACTTAACTGTATGCAAGCGGGGACAAGGGGCACTTTACACGAAACATGTGTTTATAAACATATCAAGTTCATCTCAACTTGTTACAAAGCTAAGAGTAAGATTTACGTGTTTTCATGCACCGTAAAACGTGTCATAACCGCTCTATATTTATCGGAAATGTAAATGTTAGTAAACATATTAAAGACCTCTTTCGACAAATTGTATAATGTCACACGTTTCCGCGAAACTCGCACAGGCTAATCAACACTCAATTTAAGCTTAAACATATACTGGTTATAATACACTAATTCCATTTCCCAAAAGATCCCATTATAAAACCCGCCAACTTACAAAGCATTTTTCTTATATTTCCTATATATCAAATTTTGCAAGACCGGTATCATTTTAAAGATAAATCTGTCTTCTTTCAATAAATGCACTAAAAAATATATGGTCTCGCAACTTCTAAGAAAGTAAAATTCGCTCAAAGGCAAGCACCCTCGGAAATAGAGTTTCGGAATTGAAATTTCGACAAAAGCCCCGTACTTCAATAAAAGCACCCCAAACGTGCATCTTTCAACGTCATCCCCAATAAAATGAACCAAAATGTTGCAGACACACATGCAGGAAATAATTGCAAATGACATCGGTGCGATCGGTAAATTGCTTTTATACCCGAAGAGAAAAGGAACTCTTTAGAAATAGGCACTACTTTCGAATGGACCACGGAGGGGTACAAAATGATTTTGTGTAGTGTAACCTTAAAGGAAACTTAAACTTTTCGGATCATGAAGAAAACGCATCTACATCATAATTAACCTATTTGTTCCACAAACACAAAATTTCAGGTCGATCTGACAACTAGAAATACCTTAGAGAAGCATTTTAGTATCACACATGATAAGCCATCTGGCTTCCGTTTTCTGTACTTGGATTTCAAAGGTAATACGACCTAAATTCGCGTGTAAATCATATAAAAAAAAGAAATTTACAGCTCATTTACACTTATTTGCATGCAATGGACATAACTAATGTGTTAAACGTGCTGGAAGTTTCTTAAAGCACGATCAGGTGAGCACTGAGGCACACAAGTCGGGTGTCCGTACTTTAAAAAAAAAAATTACCCGAAAATACACGTTTTCCCTTAAAAAAAGTAGAAAACACATCCTTTATTATATAAATAGTATGTTTTCCCGCTAAAAGTAATCCAATCAATAAAATAACACATCTTAATAGTGATTTACCATAAATATTGGCCCCGAATACTCGGTATATGCGCTTTTTTAAGGTTATAATACACTAATTCCATTTCCCATAGGGTCCCATTATAAAACCGCCAACTTACAAAGCATTTTTCTTATATTTTCTATACATCAAATTTTGCAAGACCGGTATCATTTTAAAGATAAATCTGTCCTCTTTCAATAAATGCACTAAAAATATATGGTCTCGCAACTTCTAAGAAAGTAAAATTCGCTCAAAGGCAAGCACCCTCGGAAAACAGAGTTTTGGAATTGAAATTTCGACAAAAGCCCCGTACTTCAATAAAAGCACCCCAAATGTGCATCTTTCAACGTAATCCCCAATGAAATGCACCAAAATGTTGCAGACACACATAGGATGCAGGAAATCGTTTCAAAATACATGGGTGCGATCGCTTAATTGCTTTTAAACCCGAAGAGAAAAGGAACTCTTTAGAAATAGGCACTACTTTGGAATGGACCACGGAAGGGATACAACATGATTTAGTGTAGTGTAACCTACTGGCTATGCTTGCTTGATATGCTGCACCCTTCACGTGATAGTTACACTTCTGCCCATAGGAACCCGACACAGTGTTGTGATTGCATAAAAAAATATTATATATATAATATATAGACAAGGGGTTGAACATGCCAAATAGGCAGACTGTCACACATTCAACAAAAGTGCAAATAACAAAGTCATTATCGTTTAAAATTTATAAACCTTTATATACAATTGTAGCTAAATATCATCTGCAAACGTTGGCAATAACTAAATTTGTCTCATTTCAACCGTTTAAGAATAACAAACTATCACATCGAACCAAATCGACAGTTTTTGCTAGGTCGGACAAATCCTCGCACTCCGATCTAACCCATAACCCTTCGTGTAAATGCGTACTTACATACAATACTATCACAATTTATCGCTTTACATTGATGAAAAAGAGTTAAATAAACAACTTACCCCTAAAAACTTATTCCAATAAATCAGAATGAGTAAGTATTTTTCATTTATTTACATCCATTCCGTGAAAGTGTCAATTGTCGTTGATAATGACTTTGTAATTTGCACTTTATATTATATATCATTTTTAGCTCATCTATTTTTTGAAAAAAAAATTATGAGCTATTGTCATCACCTTGGCGTCGGCGTCAGCGTCGGCGTTGGCGTCCGGTTAAGTTTTGCGTTTAGGTACACTTTTCTCATAAAGTATCAATGCTATTGCATTCAAACTTGGTACACTTACTAACTATCATGAGGGGACTGGGCAGGCAAAGTTAGATAATTCTGGCTTGCATTTTGACAGAATTATGTGCCCTTTTTATACTTAGAAAATTGAAAATTTTGGTTAAGTTTTGTGTTTAGGTCCACTTTTTTCCTAAAGTATCAAAGCTATTGCTTTCATACTTGCAACACTTACTAACTATCGTAAGGGGACTGTGCAGGAAAAGTAAGGTAACTCTGACTGGCATTTTGACGGAATTATGTGCCCTTTTTATACTTAGAAAATTGAAAATTTGGTTAAGTTTTGTGTTTAGGTCCACTTTTTTCCTAAAGTATCAAAGCCATTGCTTTCATACTTGCAACACTTACTAACTATCGTAAGGGGACTGTGCAGGCAAAGTTATGTAACTCTGACTGGCATTTTGACAGAATTATGTGCCCTTTTTATACTTAGAAAATTGAAATTTTGGTTAAGTTTTGTGTTTAGGTCCACTTTTTTCCTAAAGTATCAAAGCCATTGCTTTCATACTTGCAACACTTACTAACTATCGTAAGGGGACTGTGCAGGCAAAGTTATGTAACTCTGACTGGCATTTTGACAGAATTATGTGCCCTTTTTATACTTAGAAAATT
>VMBQ01001634.1:172450-183790 GCA_007657795.1 Dreissena rostriformis | reverse complement strand
TTTTTTTTTCTTTTTTTTTCATTTTTGAAAGATAATGTTATAAATGACCACACCCCCCCCACACTTTTGCTAAAATTGCCATAACTTCTTTATTTATGATCAGGTTTGATTCAAACTTTGACAAATAGATGAGCGGTCTGCACCTGCTAGGCGGTGCTTTTGTTTTTTATGCAATCCCAACACTGTGTCGGGTCCCTATGCTTCTGACGAGTATGTAAACATGTAATTTGCATGTAAATGATCCTACACCTGGCCTTTGGAATAGTCAAGATCATGTGAAACTTAAAATGTGTAACTTGTAAGCAAAGCAGCTTCACTCCCATACTCCAAATAGAGATTATTTTCAAGATTTATGTGAACCACATGTGAATATTTTGATATTTGGATGTAACATTTGTATATTGTGCTGCTTAACTTGTTTTTAACGCGTACATGGTGATTTGGGAAAAATACAAAGTGGGACACATGCACATGATTTAAAATGAAAAAAAAACAACAGTCAGCTATTGTAACCTTACTTATACTTTTTTAATCCAAATTAAAAAAAGTAAGTTTTTGCTTACAAAAAAATAGAACAAAGCAGTTCTAAGGAGTTAAACTGTTATTTTGTGGTGCTCATATGGTCGTTGTTGGCTTAGATACTTCTTAAAAGTACCCTGGTACTCTTTAAGTATACTACAATGTACCCCGGGCAGAGAAATACACTTCAAGGCACCCAGCCATACAAATGTACTCTGGGGTACTTTCTAGTATATTTTCTGTACCCCGGTTACTTTGTAGTATACTCAGGAGTACCCGGGGTACTTTTTAGAAGAACATAAGCCCACAATGACCCATCAAGCTTAAGTAGTGTTGAAGAACTAAAACTATATTTCATCTATTTCCAGATGGCAGAATCAGTGAACAGCAGTGATTCTGAATACTTCAAAAGCTACGGATGCCTGGATGTTCACGAACTGATGATTAAGGATAAACCCCGTACAGAAGCGTACAAGGAATTTCTGGAAAAAAATTATCGCCTCATAAAAGGAAAAATTGTTCTCGATGTTGGGGCAG
The DNA here is from genome assembly GCA_007657795.1 of Dreissena rostriformis. Classification (NCBI taxonomy): domain Eukaryota; kingdom Metazoa; phylum Mollusca; class Bivalvia; order Myida; family Dreissenidae; genus Dreissena; species Dreissena rostriformis. The sequence continues at coordinate 182,734 of VMBQ01001634.1, read as the reverse complement.
GATCTGGAATTCTGTCCCTTTTTGCTGCTCGAAGTGGTGCAAAAAAAGTCTTCGCTGTGGAAGCCAGTGGCGTTGCAACTGTTTGTCAAGAAATCGTAAATAGAAACAAATATGAAAATGTAATAAGCGTTTTTCATGGTCGCATGGAAGATATTGAGTTGCCGGAGAAAGTGGATGTGATTATTTCTGAATGGATGGGATTTTATCTTCTACACGAATCTATGTTGGATTCAGTTTTGTACGCTAGGGACAAATGGCTGAAACCGGATGGTATAATGCTTCCATCTCACGCCGCTATTTATGTATGTCCGGTCAATATGAGTGAATTTTGTAAGGAGAAATTCGAATACTGGGAGGACGTATATGGATTTGATTTCACGCCTTTCCAGGAGCAAAATGTCGCTGCTCATTTGCAGCAGCCTGCTGTAACAACGCTGAAAAAGACTCAGCTGTTGTCAAGTGTGCATTGTCTTGTTCAATATGACTTAAAAAGTGTGACTCTTTCGGATGTTCAGGAAATTGAAGAAAAAAAGTCATTCACTATAACTCAGGGTTCAATTCTTCATGGCTTCGCTGCATGGTTTGATGTCAAATTCTCTTCCGGTGTATGCACAAAAACAAACAACAAGGTTAAACCTAGTGATGATGACATTGCAAATGGTGATACTAAAGACATACATCTGAAAGGCTGTGAAGATGTTAAGGAAAAAAGTCCATACTCTGAATTAGAAAACATAGGTGAATCTGAATTGGTTAATAAAGACACCGAAATGAAGAGTGTGCAAAGTGTTACACTTGACACTTCACCTTTAGCCCCAGAGACCCACTGGAAACAAACTGTATGCTTCCTGCCTGTAACAATTGCAGTTGAAAAAGATGAGACAATATTCTGCAAGTTTTCCCTGTGCCAAGACTATGCTAACAAGCGCCATTACAACATTTCCCTGCAGATGCTGGAGAGCTTGGAAGACACGGACGAGGAACTTGAATCTGACGATGACGACTTTGAAGAAGACGTCTCGAGGCATCCGATGCCGTGCGACTGCGGCGCTGGCCGGTGTCGTATCATCAGCGCGCTGATGGAAAAATACGACGAGGAACAATCTGAACTTGAGATGGAGGCCGAGTTTGTTGATGTCTCGGCGGAAGTGCAGGCGGCCCAGAGTCTGGATAACGAGTCGACCGGACTCGAACCCGAGAGTCCGGCAGTTGATGAATGAAGTTCAGATAGTCCGGCATCTGATTGATGAACTAAATATGTATTCAACTTGTTAACATATTATATTGACTATTGAACGCCTGAGAATGCGTTTTGTTTTTCTAGATTTTTTTTAAATTAAAATTCTGTGTTGGGCATGGGTAAATATGTGAGGCATATTATATGTGCCACTGTGAATATCTATATGATATTTTTCTAATCGACGGTATAAATTGATACAGTATTAGCTGCAGGTAATAAAAAAAGTTTACTGCTATATACATTCAAAGTGATGAGATAGCTTTAAAATATTATTGTAAATAAGTACACATATGTAGTTACCGGATGGGACAGGAAGACTATAGGCAGGATAAGGCCACATGTTTATGCTCCACCAAATTTTTTGGGGGGAGCATATAGTCGCCGCTTCGTCTGTCCGTCCAAGCGTCCGTGCATAATTTTTGTCCGGGCTATTTCTCAGCAATTAATGACCGGAATTCAATTAAACTTTATGGGAAGCTTCACTACCAAGAGGAGATGTGCATATTATCAGCTGGTTCTGGTCGGATGATTTTTCACAGAGTTATGGCCCTTTGAAATTTTCTATAAACTGTACATATAGTGCAATTCTTGTCCGGGCTATTTCTCCCCAACTACTGACTGGAATTCAATGAAGCTTTATGGGAAGCTTAACTACCTTTAGGAGATGCGCATGTTATTAATGAGTTTTGGTTAGATGATTTATTTAGAGAGTTATGGCCCTTTGAAATTTATCTTCATACGTCCATGAAAACAAAATATAAAATCTGCTGTTCTTTAAGTTGCTAAACCATCCATCGTATTATTTTGTCCAAAGATATGCCCCTCAAGACGTTTCCTTTTATCTGAATATATAGTGCAATATTGTGAAAAAAAAAACTTTGGGGAGCATCATCCGTCTCCGACGGTTTCTTGTCATCCATTGTTTAAAAGATTAACAATTACGATTGTACAACTAATTTTCTGTCCAAGTTTGTTGTTTCCTTAACATACACATGTTAACCCTTTGAGCGCTGGAACCGGATTTTGAAGACCTTTGCAAACAGTTTGGATCCAGATGAGACGCCACAGAACGTGGTGTCTCATCAGGATCCAAACTGTTTGCTATTCTGATAGTATTCTTTGAAAAAAAATCAAAGAAAATGCTAATTTTAGAAATTGAGCAGACAACATTTTAGCAGACGACAAATTTCCCAGCATGCAAAGGGTTAAGACTGTACTGTTGTTATTGTATAATCATATGCAAATCATGGCAGATAAAGCGTTCACCTAGTCGTATCATTACACTGATATTTAACACAAAGTTTGTATTTATTGTTGTTTATTTGACAATAAACAATTATTTGCAGTTTTGATGCACAGTTACTAAAAAACAGTAGCATTTGTGTTTTAGAAGATTTGTTTTTTACTCAAAACCAGTAGTAGTTTTGAGTGTAAAACATGAGCATATCCATTTTTCATGTTTTACAACACTGTTACTTTTAAGTTTTAAAATAAAATCATGTTTATGCCCCCTTTAAAACAAGGGGTGTATATTGTTTTTGGCCTGTTTGTCATTCTGTCTGTCTGTCTGTCCAAAATTTTAACCAATTATAAAGTTTTGTCATAACTTTTGCAATATTGAAGATAGCAACTTCATATTTGGCATGCATGTGTATCTCATGGAGCTGCACATTTTGAGTGGTGAAAGGTCAAAGTCATCCTTCAAGGTCAAGGGTCATTTTTTTTTCAAAACTTCACCCACAGCCGAGCGTTGGCACCCGCTCTGCGGTGCTCTTGTTAACATGTGCAATTGCTTTGAGATTATTTAGTCCCCTACCAGTTGGTCCTTGTCAGTCAGTCTGTCCAAAAAATCTGGATCCAGCAATAACTAACAAAATGTTTATGCTTGGTTGATGAAACTTGGTATGTTGATATAAGGCCATATGGTATTATATAGTTAATGAGTGAGAACAACAAATCTGGATCCTGCGAAAACTCGACAAGGTGCCTGGACAAGGTAACACTCAAAATGTGCAGCTCCATGAGATACACATGCATGCCAAATATCAAGTTGCTATCTTCAATATTGCAAAAGTTATGGCCAATGTTAAAGTTTTGGGACGATGCGGACGCGTAACGACGAGCTGGCTATGTCAATACCTTGGGTTTTCTTCGAAAACAGCCGAACTAAAAACTGTGTGGGAAGCACTCATTCCAGTTTTTCTATGAAAATCACCATCAATGCATTTTTTTGCAGTGCCAGTATTGAAATTCCTGTACACTAGCTTGCAAAACATTTGAAATGTCAACACTGAAGTTTAGTAACACTCTTCTTAGATATGTAAATACTAAATGCTGAAAAAGCATAGTGCAGACACAAGTGTAATTATTTTTTATTCAATATGTGCTATGTAATGTATTGCACAAAATTAGCAAACAATGAAATCACAAAACGTGCATAGGGTAAAACATGCTTAAATATCACAGAACAAACAACAAAATGATTAACATCAAAACAATTTAAATGTAAAGAATATGAATTTGTTTCTTCTATATAATCAATATTAATACAAGTCTTGTTTCAAACTTAAATTTTTGTTGTGTACATGTTTAAGTACTTAATGGTAAAGTTCTACAAATTAACAATTGTTTTACTATGAATTAACTATTATTGACTGCATTCACGTTTATTTGTAACAAATTTAAAATTGATTTTAAATGAATTGACATTGCATAAATCGATTGAATAAAAATCTGAACATGTATATAATGATCAAAGCTTTCACAAACTTAAAAAAAAATATAATAAATATATAAGACATGCATTGAATTAACTAATAAATTAAACAATAATAAGCATAAATCTAAATATGACAAAACCTCATAATTTTGTACTGGTATTTAAGATTCAAACCTCTTAAATTATTTAAACAGAAAAATAGTAAACACCAATTTGTGAGCCAAAGTTAAATTTACAATGTTATTGCATAAATATAAGGGTATATATGACACACTTTATTTTATATTTAATAACAACACACAAAGCAACCCAAAAAATAAGCATAAGAAAAACAATGAGATATTTTAAAAATTAGACTTGCTAAGTACAATGCCTTGTACTTTAATTGCTTGTAATCAACTAAATGTGTAGACCAAAATGCTTTTTTCCTGATGATCTCAGAAAGATAGACAAATAAGAATTAATAAATTTTAACTTACATGAACAAATTATATAACAATTAACATGCTCATTAAATTTATGTTTCATCTTAAAAATGAAAAACAATATTCCTCACTGTGATGGAGACACACATGTTCCTAATTGTTTCATTCAAACTGTCACTTCTGAACTTTTTAAACAATTTAAATAACTTTTCGCAATTGTTCTAGCCATAACTGATGCATATAGATTATAGGAAAGCAATCTGAAGCCTTTCTTATTAAACAGCACAGACCAAATTTACATTACAACACCTTTTTTAGAAGCAGAGTGCTTTACAACATTTTTCCTATAATTTGATTACAAGAGTTAGGTAATAGTATTCAATTTCTTTGTATCTGTCAAAGTCCTTCATCTTTGATCATCTACTTGTATATTTTGATCGTAAAAAAATAAACTGAGCCCCAACTTGTAAGATTTTTTATATTACTGGACCCAAATCACCATCTTGATCTTAATTTTGCTCTTCTTTTGGACAGAATGTTCAGTACCTAAAAGATTACATTAATCAGAATGCTGGAGAAACATTATTTTCCTAAGAGTTACTAGATTAAACATTATTTTTTACTAAGATTTACTAGATGAAACATTATTTTACCAAGATTTACTAGAAAAAACATCATTTTACTAAGATTTACTAGATGAAGCATTATTTGAGATTAAGTTATTTTGCACTAAATTATAAATAGTTTCCTAGCATTATGCTCGTTAAACGTCTAAGGAATCATTGAAAGGGTCCTGTATAATTCTCCTGTGGATTTCTACAAACAGCGGCACGTATGTGACAAAGTCAAGGAAATCTGCAAAGCCTTTCCCCTCTCGATTGAATTTACTCAGCACCTGCAAATACAATTGGAAAATTGATGTTTATACTCGTAATGAATAGCAAATGTGATTTACATCTTTGCCACAAAGTGGAAACATAAGCTGGCACATCTTTGTCAGCTAATTTTAAGGGAAAATAACTCCGCAATGGGTTTCGCACAACTTCATAGTGACTACATATTTGAATCTTCAATTTAATCGCTTGTCACATGTGGAAGTAGTTTGCTGCATAAATTTACAACATTTTTCACTAAGGCCATGACCATGGCTCAGTTCATAGGGCACAGCTATACTTTAAGGTGATGACATATAAGTTTCAATAAAATCACTGGAGAAATATGGAATAAGTTCCTTCCACAAAGCATAACATGATGTGTCAACAAACTGTCCAACAGAGTGACTCCAATGTAATATAAAAATATCTATAAAGAACAGATATAGCTGGTCAGGCCCCCTGTGGCTAAATTTGTCTAATAGCTTATTCTGAAATGAGCCTTGCTCTGAAAAAATGGGGCTTAAAGTATTTGGGTAAACTGTCGTTCCAGTTTGGCCTATGCAGTCCGCACTGGCTAATCAGAGACGACACTTTCTGCCCTAACTAGATTTTCTTAAAAAGTGACTTCAATTTTAAAACATAGGATGACATATGCCCCCTTTTTCCACATTTTTGTAAACCTAATCGCAAAAAGTTTTTCCACATTTTTCGAAACCTAAACGCAAAATGTGACGGAATTTCAGACGGACGGACAGACGGATGGTCAGTGCGATCACTATATGCCCACCTTCAGGGGCCTTAAAATACCATAAATGCGGAAAGTGTCATCCCTTATAAGCCTGTGCGGGCTGAAACTGCTTATCTGGGGTGACACTTAACGCACATGCATTAAAACCCATTTTACCAGATCGAGGCCCATATCAAGTCATTCATAAAACGTAATACAAGCTATATGTAGAAGTTAACACACATAGTTGGTGTGTTCAGGAGTCAGTCCCCCTGAGTTACCTTTAGCGAAATAGTTTATTCTGATATCAATTCATTCATAAAACATAATAAAATATTATACACACATAGTTTGTGTGTTCAGGAGTCAGCCCCCCAGCAGTCAGTTCCACGGCCAGGATATCGGCTGGAGCATTACCCACTGGCATCTGGGTCTCATCTTGTAGCAACTGGAATAGCTCCTGAAGCAATAATAGTAAAGTGTCTTATTCATTAAGCAATAAGAGTAAAGTTTCTTATTCATTAAGCAATAATAGTAAAGTGTCTTATTCATTAAGCAATAATAGTAAAGTCTCTTATTCATTAAGCAATAATAGTAAAGTTTCTTATTACATGAGCCTAGTTTTGTGAAAACTGGGCTTAATGCATAGACGTAAAGTGTCATCCCAGCTAGTTTAGCTAGTGCAGTCCGCACATGCTAATCAGGGATGACACTTTCTGCCTGAACTGAACTTTTTGTTTAAATCATCAACTTAAAATGACATAAAAGCGGAAAGTGTCGTCGCTGATAAGCCTGTGCAAACTGTACACTGTACAGGCTAAGCTGGCAGAGCACTTTACCCACATGCATCAAAACCAGTTCTCAAAAAACAAAAGCTCAAATGTTCAAGGGCAAGGGCCACATTTTACAAGGCTACATAGACTTACACTAGTAAAGTGCACTACAGGTCCTTAACTTAGTTAAATTCTGTTCAAAGTAATATTATAAACATTGTTAACTCATCAAATCTATTCCACGAAACAATAAACTTCCATAAATTAATAATATGTTATTGAATGAAAAATATGTGTGTAAGTCTAAGAATTTCATATAAAGGTGAGGTAATACGGGGGGGGGGGGGNCTAAAATGTCGTCTGCTGAATTTCTAAAATTAGCATTTTTCATCATTTTTTTCAAAGAATACTATCAGAATAGCAAACAGTTTGGATCCTGATGAGACGCCACGTTCTGTGGCGTCTCATCTGGATTCAAACTTTTTGCAAAGGCCTTCAAAATCCGGTTCCAGCGCTCAAAGGGTTAATGTTGGTAAAATACTGATCAAGTTGAAGCATAAAGATACAAATTAATTTTAACTTGTTAGTGAAGATTCACAAATGAACTATTTTTATTTTGTGGTAGCTGTCCATAAAAAATGTATTTTACCACAAACACAAATTTGTCCTTTAAGAAGATTTATAAAGTTAATAAATATTAATTCAACCTTGGTCCTATTAAAATCTAAGGCTAATGGAGGCATTCTAATGATGTATTTTTAAGACGGACTTAGTACTTGGTGTCTTTAGCAGATATTTTGAAAACCCTCCCAGAGCGGAGACCCAATATGGGACCTTCTAAACGCTTAGCCGGAAACATATCCATCACACCACAGCGACATCTAGAATTTATTTAGTTTTATTCCTAACCTTGCTTTTCTCCATTTTAATGTCTAGTGCATTGTAGTCCACTTTGTTGATCAGCTTTCGTATCACGGGACTGTAAGAAAAAAACATGTTTTATCTTATGCTTATTAGTTAAGTATATAAAAATATGAGTGAGAGTTACATCACTCACTTTGCTTGAGTTGTTGTTTTAACACTAACGATACTCAGCTGCAAAATATCAAGGTTTATTATACTTCTTAATGGTTCATCTGACTTCTAAAATAAATTAAATTGACTTCTAAAAACCAAAGTTTTTTTTTACTTTTAAAAGGTTCATTTGACTTCCAAAAGAGAAGACGTATATGACTTCTAACAGAGAATGTTTATTTGCAATCAAAAAGAGATTAATTTTCCTTCTAAATCAAGTTTATTTGCTTTCTACATGTATATGAGAAAAATGATTTGCTAGCTCTTTTATTTATTAAGATATGCTCATGACAAAGCTGATTTGCTTTTTAAACGAGATGGTTCATTAAATTCTCCGTTCTAAATGAGAATATTCGACTTCAACGAGCAACAGAGGTTCACAAATCTGATTGATTTGACTTGAAAAAGAGAAGATTAATTTAATTTCTAAACAAAAGCGTCAATTTCTTCTAAACTGTAAAGTGTACTCACTCCATCTGTGTGACCTTCTCAGATAAGGCTGCTACGACGCTGAACAGACGAAAGTTGATCTTCTCTCGCTTTGGCAGGTCCAGTACCTAAAATGTTAAATCTTCATTTTAAATATGTTGATTGATGATATTAATCTGACTTTTTGTTTAATTGGCAAATTGCCAAACAGACTTTAAGAAGTCAGGTGACCTACCCATTCATCATCAGTCAACATTAAATTGACCTCCTGACCCATTCGGTATAAGCTGCCATTAATCCTGAAGCCTGTATCCTGCAATTGCCCACATGGATATAACTTAATAAGTCTAATAAAGTAAAATAACTGGAACATGCCAAGAAGGATTACACACACCACATTCTGGAAAAACTTGGCCTAATGCACATGCGTCAAGTGTTGTCCCAGATTAGCATGTGCAGTTTGCACAGGGTAATCAAAGACAAAACTTTCTGCCTAAACTGAAGTTTTATTTAGAAAAAACATCCTTTAAACAAAAAGATCCATAAAGGCTGAAAGTGTCGCCCTGATTATCCTGTGCACATGAATAAGGCCTAGTTTTTGTCAGAAAGCGGCTCTTTTTTTTCTCTTACAAAGTAGATGTACTGGAACTCCCTGTCTGACAGCAGTTTGTTGTTGACCTGCTGAAGAGCTGCCTCCACCTCCTCAATGTTCATCTCAACATCCTGAACAAGAAATACATGTATTGCATTTTATGCCCATATAACGTTTTAATTACATATTTCAGTTTTGCCACAGTAAAGCTCAGGGCCTGGTTGCTCAACCATTTTTAATTCAAAGTATGACCGGTACCTAGAATAAAGGGGTTTCTGGTTTTGAGGAGACTGGATAAATTTTCCGGTAAGAAAGGATTCCTGTTAAAAGAAGATTTGATTTAGAAGGATTTCCACTGTATCATTCTCTTCTGGGTCTCAAATCTATGAAAACGAACACAGGTCTTCAAGAAAATGAGTTTAAGCTCCAAGAAATAAATTCAGTTTCAATCAAAACATTTTAAACGTTAGGTAGATACTTCAGCAAATTTTTGATAACCAATAATTATTGATGTCATATATAATTTTGAAGGGAATTAGATAACAAGTACAAAACTGAAACACATTTTAAAAACGGTTAAATGTAAATGGAGTTTTTCCCCTTTGAAATTAAAAAAAAAAAAAAACAACAACAATTTTTCTGCTCAAAAACATGATTATGATATGTGCCTACCGGATCTGGGTGCAGTTTCTGATAAAGCCGACTCTGCTGTCTACGAAACTCGTACGGGGCTGCCGAGCAGTTCTGTTCATTGAAGTAGTGGTCCATACAGTACAGCCCCACCAGGTCCTTCTCATCTAGAAATAGAACATGAGCCTCGCTCTGGGAAAACAGGGCTTAATGCATGTGCATAAGTGTATTTTGCCCCCTTTATTTTTTGTTTGATTAATTTCATTTGAGTAATTTTTGATAAAACTTAAAAATGAGCCTCAATCTGGGAACACGGGAAAGTGTCCTCCCAGGTTAGCCTTTGCAATCCACACAAGCTAATCAGGGACGACACTTTACACTTAAACAGGATTTTTGTTGAGAATAGACTTCCTTTAAGTGAAAAATACATTACAAGCGAAGAACGTCGTCCCTGATTAGCCCGTGCAGACTACACATGCTTATCTGTGACGCTACTTTAAGCATTAAGCCCAGTTTTCCAAGAGCGAGGCTCACAATTATTAACAGGATTCTACATCAATGTTGAATACAGGGTTGCAGTGGCCTAGTGGATTTCACGTTGGCCTTGCTATCAGGAGGTCCCAGGTTTGATCCCCACCCCGGAATGTTTTCAAGATCTTCTCTTTAGACACCAAGAAGATCTACTGGTATCTCAACAAGAGATGTGTTTGTCAGAAACACAATGCCCCCTACTGCGCCGCTTTGAAAAAAAAAAAAAAAAAAAAAAAAAAAAATTGACATGGAAGGATGACCTTGACCTT
>VMBQ01001634.1:136233-172342 GCA_007657795.1 Dreissena rostriformis | reverse complement strand
TGTGCGTATGGAAAGGCCTTGTCCATATACACATGCATACCAAATATGAAGGTTATATCTCAAGGGACATAGAAGTTATGAGCATTTTTCGAAACCTAAACGCAGATTTTGAAACCTAAACGCAGACCCTTACTTCAAGGGCAAGGTCACAGGGGTCAAAATTTTTGTGCGTATGGAAAGGCCTTGTCCATATACACATGCATACCAAATATGAAGGTTATATCTCAAGGGACATAGAAGTTATGAGCATTTTTCAAAACCTAAACGCAAAGTGTGACGGAATTTCAGAAGGACAGACGGACAGTGCGATCACTATATGCCACCATTCCGGGGGCATAAAAAGAAGTCATAAAGAATACAAGACAATGAAAGGTATATAATGTATACAAATATTATGTTTGTGTTAATGAGCATAATCATAGCTGTGTATCTTAGATCAGTGCCATATATAAAATTGAAAACCTATCAAACTGATGTTGAATTGTGTACAATTACATTAAAAACTGACCTTCAATTTCTGAGACTCAATTATCAAAATTCTTCAATCATTGGTGTGTTGAGTTTGCCACAACATAAAAAATCTATTGAACTGACCTTCAATTTCGTTGACTCTCTTATCAAAGTTCTTCATTTTCTCAATGTCCCTGTTGATTTCCAAGGTAAGTTTCTTCACAGCTGGCTCTTTCTTTGCCTGTTGAATAAAACAAAAATCAAAGTTTTCAACAGTAAACGATGCCATGTAGTCAGATTAAGGCTATGTCAAGATAATTCTTATCAACAGTGTAATAATATAATTATATTAAATGAGAATGCATACAACAAGCATGTGTTTCCCACGTTATTTGACAACATAACAGTAAGTTATTGGTGTATTCATTTATCTATATAACCCGATACTAGTATGAAAACAAATTAGCAAAGCTCTGCAAAAATGGGGTTTAATGCATGTGTGTAAAGTGTCATACCAGATAAGCCTCTGCAGTCTGCAAAGGCTAATCAAAGACAACACTTTTAGCTTTTATTGCATTTTTCTTTAAATGTAGTCTCTTCTTCACGTAAATCCAGTTAAGACGGAAAGTGTCATCCCTGATTAGCCTGTGCATAATGCCAAACATGCATTAACCCTTTGAGTGCTGGAACCGGATTTTGAAGGCCTTTGCAAACAGTTTGGATCCAGATGAGACGCCACAGAACGTGGCGTATCATCAGGATCCAAACTGTTTGCTGTTCTTATAGTATTCTTTGAAAAAAAATCAAAGAAAATGCTCATATGAGAAATTCAGCAGACGACATTTAAGCAGACGACACATTTCCCAGCATGCAAAGGGTTAAACCCCTTTTTCCAAGAGCGAGGCTCAAATCTATAATCAAATGTATCATAACTGAACCTATATATATATTAAGACATAAGAACACTTAAGGATTTCTTTTCTGACAGCTCATATGAAGCATTAGCCCTTTGCATGCTGGGTAATTTGTCGTCTGCTAAAATCTCGTCTGCAGAATTTCTAAAATTAGCATTTTCTTCAATTTTTTTTCAAAGAATACTATCAGAATAGCAAACAGTTTGGATCCTGATGAGACGCCACGTTCTGTGGCGTCTCATCTGGATCCAAATTGTTTGCAAAAACCTTCAAAATCCGGTTCCAGCACTGTAAGAGCTAGGGTTTGACCCTCACCTTTTTCATCATCTTGTCATCCATTCTGCTGACAATGACCTCATCTGTGATATCCGAGGCCTTCGTGGGCCGGAAGTTCTTCAGGGATGCGATTGAGCTCATCATGTCATACTCATCATCTTCGCTCTTCTTTTTCTTCTTCTTCTTCTTTTTCTGTTATCAATGTCAATTGATGAACAATATACTTATCATTGCATTCCTCATCTTATAGATACAATACATTCATCATATAAAACTATTTTTTTTTATTTCTGTAATATCAACATCAAATCCATAAGACAATAATCCTATAATTGCTTTCCCCATCTTATAGTAAAAACTCTTCTTCAGCTGTTGTTAAAGGACTTATGTCCATTCATCCAACATCCTAAACATTACTATATACTTATTGTTATGTCAAAAATAAGTGAAATAAGTATTTAATTTTTTAATTAATCTATTTTTTTTTTAATTTTCAACTGATGAATACTCATAATTACTTGAAGTATATTTCTTGTCAATATTTGTATTTTGCCCATTGCTATACACTATTCAAAATTCTCCTATGGGAATTTGTGAACAGAATTTGGATAATCGAAATTTCAATTTGTGAACAGGTACTTGAAATGACCAATACTTATATATAATGTTGTTGATTTTTAAATATCTGAAAAAAATAATAATATGAACAACAACTTTTATCTTGTTATTGAAACATTCTGTCAATACCAGGTACAACCCCATGACATCTAGCAGCTAAATCTCATGCAACATTTATGTTAAATAAACAACACGCAAACCTGTTACAATAAACAACTACATCAAAATGTACCTCACTAACAAACAGTTAATGATGCTCACTTTGCTAAAGGCTGTTCTTAACATGGGTCAAGTATTTAGCTGTGCACACCTATAGTCCAAGACTCCCAAATATGGGTCAATAATTAAGCTAAGCACACTTTGTCAAAGACTGTTCAAAACATGGGTAAATAATTGAGTTATGCACACTGTGTAAAAGAATGTTAAAAAGTAATTTAATGAATTTTTCTATCTGTAATTTATCGAAGAATGTCAAAAACATGGGTCATACTTTTAGCTATGCACATTCTTGAAGTGGTAATTTAGAGTGATTTTCTTTAATCTGTAAATATTTTTCAACAAAACCAAAACCACTCCTCATACAAAAGTATACTCTTAAATACTCATGCATAAAAAGGCTTATATATGGCAAGCTAAACGATTGCTGAAAATTCTCAACTCCATTGTATAAGCTATACTCAATTTAATGTTAAAAAATTCCAAATACATAAAGTTAGCCTGCAGGTTCTGAAAAATAAGTTAAATACAAGGGACATTCAGGTTAAGACATGCACACATATACACAGTAAACCATTATGCCATATACATAGATTATTATATTAATTGCGATATAACTAGCCATTCACATGCTACCTTTGTAGGATCATCTTCTTTTTCTTCGTCCTCCTAAACACATTTAGTATCCACATATTGTAATAATTAACCATTTGCATGCTGGAAATTTGTCGTCTGCTAAAATGTTGTCTGCTAAATTTCTAAAATTAGCATTTTCTTTGATTTTTTTTCAAAGAATACTATCAAAATAGCAAACAGTTTGGATCCTGATGAGACGCCACGTTCTGTGGCGTCTCATCTGGATCCAAACTGTTTGCAAAGGCCTTCTAAATCCGGTTCCAGCGCTCAAAGGGTTAATATCAAGATATTGTGATAATATATATCCACATACTGTGATATTCAATATTCACATGTAATAATATTAAATATCTACATATTGAGATATTTAATATCCATCAAATATCCACATAATAATAAAAACAAACTTATACCAGTAATCGTAAAATATTTAAAATCAACCTATTGTTATATTTCAATATACTGTGATATTTTATTAATATCCACATAAGTACAAAGTATGAACAATTTTGCAATATTAAACAAAAACTCTTTGAAACCTTCATTATTGTCAATAATTAATTCTAGCCGTTGTATAAAATAACATAACATTTCTCCTTCAATTTATTTACTTTAATAACTTATCATAATAATAAGTCTCAATAAGTATTTCTTTTGAAAAAAGATTGTTAACTGCATATTCAATATCATTTTGTTATGTTAGAACCATGCATTTTCAAATCACAATAATTATTTTATGATATGTTTGCTGACAATAAAAAGGACAATATGACCTCAAAATTAATGTTCAACTTAAATAAAAAGGATGAAAATAAACTAACATAATTTTGTTTTATCTTATTTGTTGATCTGGAAATGAAAAAAATGTTGTTGTTTTTTCAATCTGACAGTGAAATGCTTACATTCAGACACACTGATAAAAAGTTATTTGTAGATTTTAAGATAATTCAAACAACTTACAAGCTCAAATTTTGTCTCAAAAATCAGAAAACAAGCATTATCAGATACCCACGCTTTTTTGTCCACAGATCAGAGGTTAATCAAATTGCTCATGCAACCTTAAAGCTATTGTTCACAGCTGGACTATCAACTTTAATTTGGTCAATCATTGGAGATTTGTTCTGGGAAAACTGGGCTTAATGCATTTGCTTAAAGTGTCCTCTGAGATTACCCTGTGAAGTCCGCACAGGCTAATCATCATCCCATATTAGTCTGTGCAGTCCAGCACTTTCCACTTTCATGGACATTTTTGTTAAAAAATATCTTTTTTAAAACAAAAAATGTATGTAGGCGGAAAGTGTTGTCCCTGACTATCCTGTGCGGACTGCACAGGCTAATCTTGGACAACGCTTTATGCACATTCATTAAGCCCAGTTTTTTCAGAATGAGACTCGTTAAATGACCACAATCTATTGGTCAACTGGCGTACAGAAAGAAAGAGCCTACCCTTTTCTTCTTGCCCTTGGTTTTGTAGTCCAGTCTGACTATATCTCTGTCCATAGACTTTCCAACCTCTGCCATCAGCCTGAGCTTCTCAGCTAAAGAAGGGAGACAATTTCATTAGACATGTTCTACTTTTAAAGGGAGATCACTGAAATGCACTTAACAAATGCTTTCTCTACAAAAAGTAATGGAAAGAACACATGTGGCAAACTGAGGTAAACATGTTTTTAACAATTTTTAAATGACAAAGAAATAATTTATGACAAAAGGGGTGAAAACAGGCATCTTATATGACTCATACAAAAAATAGCAGTCTTAAAAACATTCTGTTTAATATATTACTCTTACACTTTGTACACATATATGTTAAGTATTGGGGAAACAAAAGCCTTAACATGTGTGTTGAACCTTTTAAAGCTTTGTTTTAACCATATAATTATTTCAGCTTGATTATAAAGTAAGCATGTAGATTCTTGGAGTAATCTCAAATCTGTTTCTTGGGAAGAACCATCTTAGATTTTAGAGCAAGCTCCTGTCCTTGCTGCAAGATGGACACCATATCCGACTAAACATCAATGTCAGCCGCACTCTGGGAAAACAGGGCTTAATGCATGTGCATAAAGTATCATCCAAGATCAGCCTGGGTCTTACGAACAGGTTTATCAGGGATGACACTTTATGCTTTTATGGAATTTTTCGTTTAAAGGAAGTCTCTTCTAAACAAATATTTAGTCTAGGCAAAAAGTGTTGTCCCTGATAAGCCTGTGCAGACTCCACAGTCTTATCTGGGATGATACTTTATGCAACTGCATTTATCCCCGTTTTCCCAGAGTGTGGTTAACCCTTTGCATGCTGGGAAATTTGTCGTCTGCTAAAATGTTGTCTGCTAAATTTCTTAAATTAGCATTTTCTTCGATTTAAAAAAATAAATACTATCAGAATAGCAAACAGTTTGGATCCAGATGAGACGCCACGTTCTGTGGGGTCTCATGTCGATCCAAATTGTTTGCAAAGGCCTTCAAAATCCGGTTCCAGCGCTCAAAGGGTTAATTTATACAGCCATTTGGTAAAGAAATAGTGTTTTGAAACCTGGTAATAGTGTGTGCAACCAAGATGTAGTGCTTTGTAACCTAGTAAGTGCCATGTTATCCACTGAACTTACCGTGCAGCTGGTGCATGTGATCCTGTAGGGCGTACTGCTTGAATGGGTGACACAGCACTTATAAGGTTACCCAGCAGACTTACCAGGTTTCACAACCCTGAGATCAATAAATAGTGTCATGTTACCCATGTAACCTACCGTGCAGCTGGTGCATGTGATCCTGAAGGCCGTACTGCTTACTCCTGATGAACTCTATGGAGTAGTTCAACTTCTCCATGTACTGCTCTGGTACAGTCAGGCCCTGGCCAATGAAATAATGAAATGTAAAACACATTCAAAAATGTTGTCATACTAAAAATCAAAGGACAATGCAGTCAGCTCCCAAACAATCTCAAATCAAGGGTTAAGGTATACTCAAAACTCATAAAACATCTGTGAACACGCAATTTAATATGATGGGAAAACTCAGCTAAAAAATTCTTTGAAAAATCAAAGTTGTGTCAGAATATTTACTTAATTTAAGTATGTTCATGATACAAGGTCATGCACTTTTTTAGTTATTTTATTTCGGATGGATGAACAGAGGAAGGGATTGACAGAGAGACAAGAGATGTGTTTGTCAGAAACACATTGCCCACTAATGCGCCGCTTTGAATTTTGTTTTTCCCCTTTTTTTGACCTTTGACTTTGATGGATGACCTTGACCTTTCACCACTCAAAATGTGCGGCTCCATGAGATACACATGCATGCCAAATATAAAGTTGCTATCTTCAATATTGCAAAAGTTATGACAAAACTTTTAAGATTTCTTAAAGTTTTGAACAGACAGACAGACATAATGACAGACAGACAGGCCAAAAACAATATACCCCCTTTTTTTAAAAAGGGGGCATACAAATAGCTGAATGTGAACACCAAGCTTCATGATAATATCTTGTGTACGTTTTGAGTTATTACAATTTTTTTCTATTTTTGACATAGGGACCTGGCCATTGACTGGTGAACAATTCATTCTAAATATACTAACTTTCATCCAAGTTACTTCAGTAGATTTTGAGAAATGTCACGATCAAATCTTGTAGACAGAGAGACTGACAGACAGACTGACATGTGAGACAGAGAGTTAACATACAGTCCCCTCTAGAATGCAAAAACTTTGATTTCTGTTGATTAAAAAATAAGAAAAAACTCAAAGTTGAGCCAGAATATTGTTTGCGATACTAAGCCGATAACAAATAGGCTTACATGCAGTCTAGGCATCTTTGAATGACTTATCACTATACAAAATGCTGACAACAAACAACATAAGAAATAGACTCACATCACGTCTGGGTGTCTGTGCATGACTAATCACAGCCATGTCCTTTAGCATGGCCATCTCATGGTCAGAGAGCTGGGCGGGGGGCAGTTTAACCATCTCGCCACGCGCCCGGGGCTGCGAGAACTCCGGGTATCGCGGGGACTGGATGTTCACCACCCCGTTAAACACGCGCTCATAATAGGGCAGTCTGTCTGGGCTGTAAAGATAAGTGTTACCAAGTTTACCACCCCTTTAAACACGCACTCGTAGTATGGCAGTCTGTCTGGGCTGTAAAGATAAGTGTAACCAAGTTCACCACCCCTTTAAACATGCGCTTATAGTAGGGCAGTCTGTCTGGGCTGTAAAGATAAGTGTAACCAAGTCCACCACCCCTTTAAACACGCGCTTGTTGTATGGCAGTCTGTCTGGGCTGTAAAGATAAGTGTAACCAAGTTCACCACCCAGTTAAACACGCGCTCATAGTACGGCAGTCTGTCTGGGCTGTAAAGATAAGTGTAACCAAGTTCACCACCCTGTTAAACACGCGCTCGTAGTACGGCAGTCTGTCTGGGCTGTAAAGATTAGTGTAACCAAGTTCACCACCCAGTTAAACACACGCTCGTAGTATGGAAGACTGTCTGGGCTGTAAAGATAAGTTTAACCAAGTTCACCACCCCGTTTAACACACACTCGTAGTTCGGCAGGCTGTCTTGGCTGTAAAGATAAGTGTAACATAGTTCACAACCTGTTACACACAATAACCAAGTTCACCATCCTATTAAACACACGCCCGTAGTATGGCAGTCTGTCTGGGCTGCAAACATAAGTGCAACCAATACATAAGGACGCTGTGACCAAATGGATATGGCGTCTGTCTTGTGACCGGGAGGTCAAAGGTTCAATTCTCACTTTGGGAGCGTTTTTTAGAACTTCGCCAAAGACACCATGTACTGGTTCTACCCAGGAAATGGACTCGTTTTTGATGCAATCTAACTAAATAAACTAGCTTTAAAAAAGAATAACTAATACAAAATGCAAAATGTAATTGTAAGTTTCATTTTATTTATTTATCATGTTTGGCAAGGAATATGGATTAGTCTTGACCTTTAAATTATATGCAAACACTCTTAAATACAAATTGAATTGATTTGGCTCATCTGAGAGCACTTGATTGTCCTAACACAATGCTTTACTTGATGATGCAGTATTTTGCCAGGAAGTCCAGTGGATCGTTCAGCTGCCTCACTTCCTGCATGGTGACTGGCGCCTCGGCCACCTTGGATCTCCGCGAGGCAGGAGACGGCTTGCTGAATGGAAATAAAAACATGTTAGGATATCTTTCATAAAAAAAGAAGATATCTTTCAGATAAATGTTCTGGCCAAGTTTCATGATTATTGGGCAATTAATGTGGACTCTAGAGTGTCTACAATGTTTTTCTTGAATTTGACATAGTAACATATTTTGTTACCTCACGTTACCCAATGTCGAACTCAGATAAGATATCATTGGGACAAATGTTATCAGAAGTTTCATAAAGGTTTGGAAATAAATGAGGCCTCTAGTGTTTACAAGCTTTTTCTTGAATTTGACTTAATGACCTAGTTTTTGACCCCACCTGATCAAGTTGAAAAATAGGCCAAGATATCATACGGACAAATGATCTGCCAAGTTTTATGATTATTGGCATTAAATATGTCCTCTACATGGTTTACAAGCTTTTTTAAACTCCACCTAGATGTGATTGGGAAAAATGTTTTGACAAAGTTTCATGAAGATTGGGAACTTAACCCTTGAGCGCTGGAACCGAATTGTGAAGGCCTTTG
This sequence comes from Dreissena rostriformis, assembly GCA_007657795.1. Taxonomy (NCBI): domain Eukaryota; kingdom Metazoa; phylum Mollusca; class Bivalvia; order Myida; family Dreissenidae; genus Dreissena; species Dreissena rostriformis. The sequence continues at coordinate 163,562 of VMBQ01001634.1, read as the reverse complement.
CAAACAGTTTGGATCCAGATGAGACGCCACAGAACCTGGCGTCTCATCAGGATCCAAACTGTTTGCTATTCTGATAGTTTTCTTTGAAAAAAAATCGAAGAAAATGCTAATTTTAGAAATTCAGCAGACGACATTTTAGCGGACGACAAATTTCCCAGCATGCAAAGGGTTAATGGTGCCTCTGGAGTATTCACAAGGACTCAGCTGAATGGAAAACACATGAAAAGGGACTGTTTATCGAAACAAAACATGTTAAGGCACAAATTCAAAGTCTTAGGCTTGAAAAACATTTCCTTTACAACGGAAGCCATAGTATCTGACCCTATTCACAATTACGTTAAGGGTTCTTATTTATGGAAAAGTCCATAGATCTAACATATATTTGAAATTGTAAATTTGTATTTCAGAAACAAACAACTAGGATCTTAACAATCAAGGCATAACAATATAATAATGTTAAAATTGAAACTTAGTTATTATCAGTACAAATCTAATGAGTTCTCACTAGTATAAGTGTTAAATTACAAAAAAAAACATAACATAAAAGATAAAAAAACAACAAATGAAAAAGGTCGCCGTGGCGTATCGGATATGTTGTCTGCCTTATGACCGGGACGGGTTTCTGTGGGGGCAATCTTAAGATCTCCCCAAAAGACACCAAGTAATTGTTCTACCCAGGAAACAGACTCATGAGAGCATTTCAATAAGCCTTAGGCTTTCGATGCAATAAAGCAAAAATAAATAGGTTTAAACTAAAAACATAACTCACTAGCTTGGTCGTACTTTCGGAGGAGGGGGCAGTTTCTTCTTCTCTGTGGGAAGTTCCGGAGTCACTTCTATCAACTTCATCTCCTTCTTCACAACCTTTGACTCATACTGCACAATAATAAAAAACAGGTATAACTATTATGAGCCCCACTTTTGGAAAACTGGGCTTAATGCATGACCTCAACTCATACTGCACAATAATGAAACATGTGCGTAAAGTGTAGTCCCAGATAAGCTTGTGCAGTCCGCACAGGCTAATCAGGGACCACGCATTCTGATTTTTTTTTTAAACAGAACAGGTATTACTTATATGAGCCGGGTTAATGGAAAACTGGGCTTAATGCATGTGCGTAAAGGGTCCTCCCAGGTTATCACACTTTCCGTCTAGACTTCTTCACAACCTTTGACTCGTACTGTACAATAATGATAAACAGGTATAACTGATATGAGCCGGACTTTTGGAAAACCGGGCTTCATGCATGACCTTCGACTCATACTTCACAATAATGATAAACAGGTATAACTGATATGAGCCGGACTTTTGGAAAACCGGGCTTCATGCATGACCTTCGACTCATACTTCACAATAATGATAAACAGGTATAACTCATATTGAGCCGCGCTTTTGGAAAACTGGGCTTAATGCATGACCTTCGACTCATACTTCACAATAATGATAAACAGGTATAACTCATATTGAGCCGCGCTTTTGGAAAACTGGGCTTAATGAATGACCTTCGACTCATACTTCACAATAATGATAAACAGGTATAACTCATATTGAGCCGCGCTTTTGGAAAACTGGGCTTAATGCATGTGCGTAAAGTGTCATCCCAGATTAGCCTGTGCAATCTGCACAGTTGTTAAAGGATGTCTCTTATAAACAAAATTTCAGTCTAGGCAGAACTGATCGTCCCTGATTAGCCTGTGCAAACTGAACAGGCTAATATGGGACAATACTTTACCCACAAGCATTAGGCTCGGTTTTCCAATAGCGCAGCTGATATGCTTAAATGATCAACAATATTCAACAGGTCACAATTGGGTTTCCCTATTAATCCGGATGTCCTGGGCTAGATTCCCATTCGTACAGCGTCAGAATCTGTCCAACAACTCCAAGACCTGGTTCCCAGGAAATGGACTTAAAGAGTGTCCATGATTTTTATATGTAATTGATAGATTATTTTGTTTAAAGACATTTGAACTCCTGCAAATCTTAAATGATGCATACACTGTTCAATAAAACATAACAGCCTAAACATTACCACATAAAAAGGTTATGCTTCATGCCTGGCCTAAACAGAGGATAAATAAAAGCCCCAATCACCATATTTCAAGTGGTAAAACAAACATATCATATATTGGTTAGACACTAGACAAAGTTTTTTGAAGTCATACATGTACAACAAACCTAGACGATACAAACAAAGGCTTAAATTGTATTTTAACATTTATATAAGGAAGATACAATCATTTTTCACCCTGCCTTAAACAAATATTTGTCACAATCTTACCCGCTTCTTTTCAGGGATTTCAGGTAACTCTGGGATCTCAATGGGAGGCAACTCTGGTACACTGCGCTCCCTGATAAAGCTTGCCTCCCTTGAAGAGTGCTGGGAGGGCAGAGGTGTGGGGCTGGTTGCCTTGGATACAGGGGTTGGGGTGGGCTGCTAAGACAGGGAAGCAAGGGACAGATGTTAAGCGAAACATGGGATTAAAGAGGAGGATGTTGATGTTGATGGAAAGACATTTGCTTCAAGCTTGGAAAGGTCATTTGTGCTGGATACATATCAAGAGTTGAGAAACAATTATAGATCCTTAACATTTCATTATCAGATACAGGTACAAAGGTTTCGATTTTGAAACATCCATGAGAAGCACATAGCAGTATTTTCCTTACCTCATTCCTTTCCACGAGCATAATATAATTCTAGATGTCAAATATACATTTGTTCTGACACTATAATGAAATGTCATCCACTCTAGGTCAAGATCATAAACCCTCAGTAACTGTTATGTCCATGTGTCATTATACCAAGCAAGAATAATGTCAAAGCCACATTTGGTAACCATAATGGACTTAAGTTATACTACTTGCGAAATTACCTAAGCAAATATTGAAATGTCAAGGTCACATTTCCTTAGCAACTGTTGTGTCGATGTGACCAGCAACTGCATGTCAATGTCAATTAACCTTAACAATTGTGATTTAAACAGTTTGCAGCAACTGTTATATCTTGGTCACATTACCTAAGTAACCGCAATGCCAAGGTCACATTACATAAGGAACTGTAATGTCAAAGTCACATTAGCTTAGCAACTGTTATGTCAAGGTCACATTACATTAGGAACAGTTATGTCATTGTCCCATTAGTTGAGCAAACTGTTATGTCAAGGTTACATTACCGAAGGAACAGTTATGTCATTGTCCCATTAGTTGAGCAACTGTTATGTCAAGGTTACATTACTGAAGGAACAGTTATGTTATTGCCCCATTAGTTGAGCAACTGTTATGTCAAGGTCACATTACCGAAGGAAAAGTTATCTTATGGTCCCATTAGTTGAGCAACTGTTATGTCAAGGTCTCATTACCGAAGGAACAGTTATGTCATTGTCACATTAGTTGAGCAACTGTTATGTCAAGGTCACATTAGTTTAGCAAATGTTATGTCAAGGTCACATTACCTAAGCAACTGTAATGTCAGAGTCACATTACCTAAGCAACTGTAATGTCAAGGTCACATTACCTAAGCAACTGTCATGTCAAGGTCACATTACCTGAGCAACTGTAATGTTAAGGTCACATAACCTAAGCAACAGTTATGTCAAGGTAACATTTCCTAAGCAACTGTAAGGTCAAATAACATCATCTAAGCAACTGTTATGCCAAGGTAACATTAGTTAAGCAAATGTAATGTCAAGGTCACATTACCTAAGCAACTATTATGCCAAGGTTACATTAGTTAAGCAAATGTTATGTCAAGGTAACATTTCCTAAGCAACGGTAATGTCAAGATCACATTATCTAAGCAAATGTAATGTCATGGTCACATTAGATAAGCAATGGTAATGTCAAGATCACATAACATAAGCAAATGTAATGTCATGGTCACGTTACTTAAGCATCAGCAATGTCAAGGTCAAGTCTTAATTACCTCATCTTCTGTTTGCTCAGGGGGCTTTTCTGGTGTTTTAGGCTTCTTCTCCTTCTTTTCCTTCTTAACAATCTCCCTCTTCTTGGGTGGTGTCACGGAGCGACACACGTCTACAGAGATACGCATAATGATATACAGTACTTCACCATGTATTACGCGCAGTTTTAAGCCCCCAAATTTAAATTTAAAAAGTTGGTGCGCGTTATAAATTGATCAAACCTTATTCTGAGTGCTAATTTACGAAAAATTCATTATGCTTTCCTAACAAATGTATTATTGTGTATAAACTGGATATTGATTATCCTAAATATCCATAACAGCTGCCATGTTAAACATCAACAAGAGCACCACATAGCAGGTGCCAACGCTCGGCTGTGGGTGCAGTTTTGTTTTTTTGACCTTTGACCTCGAAGGATGACCTTGACCTTTCACCACTCAAAATGTGCAGCTCCATGCGATACACATGCATGCCAATGTTAAAGTTTTTGGCGAACACAGACGGCGGACAGCTGACGACGAGCTGGCTATGACAATACCTTGGGTTTTCTTCGAAAACAGCCGAGCTAAAAAATTGGGTGCATCTTATACATGGCTGCGCGGTATACATGGTTAAGTACGGTAATATCATATTCCTAAGATCTCGTTAGATTCTAATTTATTTGTGACTTTTTTTATGAAGACATGTTAAATTGTATAATAAACTCGCTGCGGGTTCTTTAATTTACAAATTATATTTTGTTTTTATTCTTCCATATGACTAGCCTAAAACATATTTTCTACATGTACCTTGAATATAACTAACAATCAACATACATCAAATCGAAGACAATTTAGGGGGGGGGGCACCGTCCAAGTAAAATTCAATGCCAAAACAAAACACGCTCTAAAACACAGTAGCATTGTTCTATAATAAATGAGAAAGCACTATGTTTCTAAAATCCACAACAAACTTAACCAATCTCTGGTAAATATTCTACTGTGCTACTTAAACCAACTATAAATTTTATCATCTAATAAAGAAAATGGCAAAACAAAATGATTTTATTTAACAAGCAGAATAGTTTTGTATTATATGCCATTCTAAAATGGCATTCATGAACTACGAGCTGCAAGCAATATTTTGCGTGATTTCTTACGGCTGGATCCATGTTTGTGAGAAGTTAAGCTCAGGTTAGAGATGGCTGCAGAAAATAGATAAAGGTCATAATACACTAATTACAATCCCTGAGTATACTGTTATGAAACCGCCACAACTTTAACAAATTATAAATGCAACATTTTGCACAACAAGAACCTATAACTGTTACCTTTCATCAAAGGACATTCTAAGCTGAATTGATATAAGCAATAAAAAGATACCATGTGGTATGCAAAAAAGAACTTCACACAAAACAAAAATGATGTTTTGCAACTTCTTATGTTGAGACGTTTTCTAGTTGAATGTAACCTGCCTCAGCGCTAAATATCAATTACAGCCTCTAGCTCTGTATTTTATTTCAGTGATTTAGTAGTGGACACCTATTCTTACCCAATCAATATCTCTAAAAGATAAACCTGAACAAGCATCTAAACTGCACAACATGCCTTCAAGTAAAATATGTTCCTTTATTAAGAGAGTATAGCATGACTAAATTATTAAGTGTAATGTTACCAAAAAGTTGAAAATTTATTATATGAAATGCAGCAGCCAAATGAGCAGGAGGGCAACTGCAGAAGACGTGAACCAATTGGAGTCTTTTATTAATGATTTGTCCTAACCAACTTTCACTGAAATATGCTATTCTTGATTTACCAAGGGAAAGTACAAACGTTAGAAAACTGTTAAATTAATAAATAATTGATGTGACAATTCATTCTCCCGTATAACATTTGCACTGAAATTCTACCAATGAAACAAGCATCATAAAAAAGTAACTTATTGGAGACATATGCTTTATCATATATATTGTATGATTGTTGCTTTCAAGATTTCATTACGAAAAGTATTTAAAGGTATATAGTTTATTGTTACTCGTCAATATCAATGAACAAACAAATGTGTAAGCCAGTTTTTTACTCCCACAATAAAAACTGATTATATTACATAGAGTTCTGAATACATCAAACAGAATTTATGTTCTGCTACAAGCAAGTATTACTTGATACAGTATACAACTCTAGACAGGCGGCTACCTATCGTAAGATTGAATGTTCAAATAATAAGTTGTCTCCCTTGATTTTTCTCTACATGCATAATTAATTAATTAATTATAAATTTATAATTAATTATAAGAAATTATGATCATGAAAACTCATTCTGTATTTTCACAATAAAATGCAAAGGGCTCGTTGTTTAATATTTTACGTTACGCTGATAAAGTTAAGCGGTTTTTCTCTTGGTTTAAATACAATACTGCAATATTTGAACTTACCTTTGATCTATTTTACCATTGCAAACATTATTTATTTTAAAAGGTAATGGCTTAACAGTAACAAGCATTTAAAGACCATGGTAATATGATCAAACACCGATTTAAAAAATAAATACATCTACAATGCACATGTCATGCCCCACTTTGCAATTTTTTAGGCCAAGTACACGGTCAATTAGAAAAACAAACTTGTCATTTTCAAATAATTTTGCATCTAATTTCACTCACTTTTGTCAATTTTTGATGCTTGAAATACAGTCAGTAGAAAATGTTAAATATTTGTTGTTAAAATTTGCACCAACCATGCAGACATTGGGTTAACAAATATTACTTTATAATAATAGGCCAAAGAAGGAGAGCTTGGTACCACAAACTAGTAGTTTGTTGCAATACTGAATAATAAATATAAACCAGTGTTGTCACTGTAAGTGCCAATTGCCCCCAAGTATGTTTCTGACACAAAAGCAGACAAGTTTTATTCATTTATTGAAAGAGAAATCTAAATGTCCTCTATTGATTTATGAATTTTCATTACAATCAATTTGGGTCAATAAATTTGTACAATAAATATAAGCTGTACTAAAGAAATGAGCAGTGCCATGGGAAAACAGGGCTTAATGCATGTGCTTAAAGTGTCGTCCCAGATTATCCCCTGAAGTTAGCAGAGGCTATCAAGGGACGACTCTTTCCGCTTTAATGGATTTTCTCCATTTCAAGGAAGTCTTTTCTAAACAAAAATCCAGTCTAAGCTGAACGTATTTATACTTATTTCAGATAAACCTGTGGGGACTGCACAGGCTAATTTGGGACGACACTTTAGGACCTACATCAAGCCCCATTTTCCCAGAGCCCAACTTAATGGCATTATTGACACGGCTTGTTTCACCAGAATGGCTTCAATGATATAAGCACTTGATGTCTAAGAAATATGCATGCGTAACAAGGTAATAATGATTATTATTGCCCAATAAGCAAAATAACCCGTGGAAGCATTAGGAAAGATAGTATGAAATAAACATTTTATCAACAATACAAGATAAATTAACACACTGAGATATAATGCATGCAAGCACTGAAATCTGGGGTTATAGAAACACCCACAAAAACAGAATGTATTACAAGATAAAAAGTACTGTATTGCATGTGAAAATGCATTTATTTTTCAACAACTTGTTATGAAATTGATGGATGTTAAGTTTGTTGCTTTTGTTGTTCATTATTAAATGACTATTATAAAAGGCAGAAATGTTTCAGAGCTTCAAATAAAATTAACTACTCCTGAACAACATTTTTTTTGTTCTTTTGTAAAAAGGCACAAATTCAGTTTAACTTTTACGACTACAAGTGTCTCACCTGGTGATTTCACCCGTAGATTCTGTTGTGGTGTAGGCTCCGTCTCTGAAAAAGAGAAGTGATAACCCTTTGAGTGCTGGAACCGGATTTTGAAGGTTTTTGCAAACAGTTTGGATCCAGATGAGACGCCACAGAACGTGGCGTCTCATCAGGATCCAAACTGTTTGCTATTCTGATAGTATTCTTTGAAAAAATCGAAGAAAATGCTAATTTTAGAAATTCAGCAGACGACATTTTAGCAGACAACACATTACCCAGCATGCAAAGGGTTAATCAAAATGAGGGACATACATGTTTCATATGAGCCTCATTCTGGGAAAACTGGACTTAATGCATGTGCATAAAGGGTTGTCCCAGATTAGTCTTTGCAGTCCTCACAGGCTAATCAGGGACAACACTGTCCCCCTTTCCTGGATTTTCGCTAAGATGAGACTTCCTTTAAATGCAAAATACCAGAGTGCACAGGCTAATCTGGGACAACACTTTACGCACATGCATTAAGCCCAGTTTTACCAGAACAAGGCTCATATTGACTGGGCCTGTATTCATCCACACATTCTAAGTATGAACAAATAACCGACTTAGATCTATGAATACAGTTCTGACTTTGAACATACACTGGCTACAAACGATGCTCAGTTAATGATTTAGGATCACAGTTTGAGGCACAGGGTGATACTCAAAAGGGGCAGGATGGACAGCCAGATCAGGCACATGGTATTTTCTAATATTTTTAATTATTAAGTTATTTTATTTGTTCATTTACTTGAAATAAAGTTTTTTTTAGCATAGTCAATTCATTTCCCATTTAAAATTTTCAAAACTATATTTAATTTAAACAAATTTCAACATTTTTATTTTTGACTTATCCTCAGAGGAGCAATTAGCTAACTGCTGATATAGAAGGAACATAATGATCATTTGACAACCTCGTAGTAACAATTCTAGAGTCTCAAATAATGATAATTACAGCATATTAAAATATAATTACAAACTAATTTGTCGAATCATGTAAGACTCAAAATAAAGTTCAAAATAGTATTGTCATTCTGATGTCCCCGATGGTTCAATTTTCTATGCACTAGAACTTGAATCTAATTTGTCTATTAAATGTAACAACTTAGAGTTACTGACATTTTGTTAATTGTTCAGGAGTGCATATTGTCTGAAATACAGTAAGAGCACTTACGTTATTTTTTGCAATCAAAATATTTCAGTGTTGAAATTAACATAACTGCTCATTTCTTAATTATTTATTGTTTTAAAAAAAGAAATCTCAATTTAGAGTTTTGTTTTGGTGTTCATATTTTATTAAAAAACTAATCAGAAAATTGGAATAAAGAAAAATGTTTATTATTATAATAAAACATTTTTTTGCTTCTCCTGAAAATTTTACAAAATGTCAGTTACACTATTTTTTACATTCAGAAAATGACATTGTTCGCTCATGTCAATTTGGAAAATTTGGTTAAAATATTATTCATACCAAAAAGGTTGTCTTTATATTTTTACAGTGGATGTCACCTTAATAAACACAAAAATGAAAAAAAAGAAAATTGTATAAAAATGTCAGTTACATGACTTATTACATTCAGTAAACGGTATTATTTATTTGTTAACAAATAATTGCACTGTTAAAATTATTTTGATTTTTACATGAACAGATAAATATTTCAGTAATTGTTTCAATAACTATTTTTCACCGTGTTTTGCAATGGATGGTAACTCTTTTTTTGTTGTTTATTGGATATTTTAACAAGGCTTGTCACCCTAGGATGACATTTGCCCCCTTTTTCCACATATTTCTTATCCTAACTGCAAAGTGTTTTACTATTTTTCGAAACCTAAACGCAAAGTGTGACTGAATTTCAGACGGACAGACAGACGGACAGTGCGATCACTATATGCCCACCTTCGAAGGCATAAAAATGAAATTTGTATTGTTTATAATTTTCTATTTAGCCTTTTATTTAAGAAAAATCATATTTAGCAATTTAAGGACAACATAATTCCAGGAATATCAGTCGTATCCTATAGATATATCTTAAAAGGGCCGTCCAACAGATTTTGGCATGTATTGAAGCTTGTTATTAAATGCTTTAAATGCTTTATATTGATAAATTTAAACATTTGAACTAAAAATCTCCTGTAAAAAAATCAAGAATACAATTTAAAAAAGGAAAAAAAGTAACCATCAACAGGGCTCAAACCACTGACCCCTGGATTCCTGGAGTAAAAAACTACATGCCTAGACCACTCGACCATCCACGCTCATATTTATAGAGGATGCATGTTTTGGCTATATAAGCAATCATCATAGTTTCCCAAAATATCGTTTCGCGTTGATACGACGCTTCATCTGTTGGACGGCCTCTTTAAAATATATTGTCACTGATGTTTTCTTACTCCGACAGTATATAATCAATAGAATCCATAATTTAATGACTTGCTAACCCATCTCTGATATCTTTAATTAAGGCAGCAAGAGGATTTCATATGAATTTTATTGTGATTTTTATTGTTTCTCTACTACATCGCATACATTTTTTTATGTGATTTTTACATGCGTTTGTGAATAGGCAATTATATTCTATTGATTAAGAATACTGTATCAATCAATGGATTTATTACACTAGCATTATGTATGAGAGCATGAAACATTTTCTGTCCAACAATTAACCCTTTGAGCGCTGGAACCGGCTTTTGAAGGCCTTTGCAAACAGTTTGGATCCAGATGAGACGCCACAGAACGTGGCGTCTCATCAGGATCCAAACTGTTTGCTATTCTGATAGTGGTCTTAGAAAAAAAATGGAAGAAAATGCTAATTTTAGAAATTCAGCAGACGACATTTTAGCAGACGACAAATTACCCAGCATGCAAAGGGTTAATGATTGTCATAGCATTGAAGCCACACATTATATTAATTATCAGAATGTTGCAGTTACTGTGAAAATATAAAAATTTAAACATGAAATAGGAGCATAACTTTAGATAAGCAATATTGACTGTAGGATATAAAAATTTCATATGCACAATTTGATATCATACAATGCATGCAAATGTTAATGTTATGCATTGAAAAGTGAAGTAGAACTTTATTCGAAAATGTGTTTATTGCATACTCAAATCATACCTTTTCTACTCATAATTCAGAATCTTGTGAGTGAAAACAATATAATGAAATAAAGATTTGTGAAATTATTATTTTGTTGTTTTTTAATGCTGAATTAAGAAAAAGTCATTTTTTTTACACACAAAAAATATAGTTATTTTTTTTTTACTCATCTTAAAAGAATAAAACATAAGCTGATTTCAATTAAAGCACACCTGTAATTGTGTACGTGTGTGAAACCACTGTACTACTTCCACTGCCAACTCTTCTCACTTTATTTCCAAACTCAAAACCGAGCTTATCTCGGGTCGAAAACTTGGTGGAGTCTCTCCTATAGCCAGAATGCTCTTCATGAGGCGATTTCACTGACAGAATCTTAATGGTTTCTTCAATTGTGCCCTCCGCCTGTAGGCCCCCGATTCCGCCCCCATAACTGGTGGTATGGGATAGGAAGCTATTGCCGCGTGAAAGTTGGGAAACAGTGAAACTCTGTTGCCGTGATAATGAGTTGGAATCTTTGGGAACAGAATTCGCCATGTTGTTATAGTTATAACGTTATATTTCAAAGACACTTATGTACAATAGGTCATCATACACTTATATATTTATATTACAAAGGAAAGAACAGATGCTTCACTGGTCTATTTAGTATTTCCTTTCACAGTGTTTTAACTTGATTTATTTTATTAAACTCCACTTGTTCAAATATTTCTTTCACTTGTTTGAATATGTAATTTCCTTCAAAATCCACATTTTAAATAAATAAGCTTTTGAAATGTAAACCATCAACAGTTCAATACAAAACACTTTTATTGTCATTTTTATTTCATTTTTTTTTTTCATAATTACATATAAGAAATAGTAATTATAAATATGTCGTTATTTACAATTATATTGTTCAGTCATTCTTGGATGCAATGATTATTCCTTATTGTTAATTTAACTGTAAAGCATATCATATTTAAACCATTCCACATCAATTCCACATAAAACAGATTTAAAAGTATTGAACTCTTTTCTTATCATTTAAGTTTTATCATTTAAAGTATGGTCAAATCACACAAAACTTTAAAATGCCACAAACAAATCAAGGTAGACTAACTTAAATGCCTCAAAATCCCTCCTCATGCATTTATCCATGTATCTTATCAGTCACTCATCAATACTACAAAAGGTCCACCACAAAATTTACTACGTTTTACCACTACACCGAATGTTAACAAAACTATTTTGTCCACTCCATTACTGCTACCCACAGATGAATACCCCACAGTCTAAATTGACACTGTTACCATCAGCCCATACCATTTTTTTTCCCATATAGCATGACCAACACATATCCATACAGGCAATATAGCGTTAAATGCAATAAAGACAATCTTGACATATCATCCAAAAATCAGTCAAATCAAACCATCAATCTAACGCTGCAGTTTGTATTGTTTTTGAGGGTATTGAATTGTAATCAAGTAACTTGTAAGTCATTCAATCGGTCTGATTCTTTTGTGTGAACCAGTGGCATACAAACTGGCGATGACGTGAACATAGAATGGGTAATTATTCCATCAAATGTGTCAAATCATCACCTAATTTTAATGAGATCTCAACGATACATTGGAACAGCTATGCATTCCTGAACTAATTACAACCTACATGACAAAGATTTGAGGGGATGGATTGTTTTGTTTTAAATATTCTTAAATAGCAAAATGAAGATGACACACATATTTAATGCTGTTATTTGTTTCTGTAATTTGAACCATGTTTTGGGAAAACTTGGCTTAATACATGTGCGATAAGTGTTGTCCAAGGACTGGACAGGCTAATCAGGGACAACACTTTCCACCTAAACTTGATTTTTGTTGGGAAGAGAATTCCTTTAAACAAAAAATGCCATTAAACCGGAAATTGTTGTCCCTAATTAGCCTATCCAGACTGCAATGGCTAATCTGGGACGAGACTTTACGCACATGCATTAAGCCCAGTTTTCCCAGATTGTTCATTTAAGCACAGCCACCATTGCAAAGTATCTTTTTTGCTCCATCAGTATTATTGTGTAATGTGTGTTATTTGTTGATCAATATTATTGGTCTATTCATAATTATAAAAATTATTTTTTAAATCTTTTAAAATTTTATTTGAAATATTAAAATTAACGGTAAGGACATATTATTTACAATATTGACAAATATATATAAATTTTGCCAATGAAAATATCAACATCAAGCAAGTTATTGACACAAGAATCCATTAGTTTACCTTAAGATATGGACCAGAGTTTATGGCCTCCAGAAGTTATAAGGTACATTTCAATCATCAGCAAAAATGGATCCATAATTATATGTTTTACATATATAGACCTTGTTTGCAGACAAGAATGATTTTTGAAAATCTTAATATAAGCTTTTAAGCCACGTAGCAAAAACGCATGCAGAAAGTATAACTTCCAATTCAACTTTGTTTAAAGAGATAAACATGGGATAACTGTGGATTGGGTTTTATCCCTTTTTCAATTTACAAAATCAACAAGAGATTGTTGTGAACCATGTATGCCAGACTTGCAGCAATGTTGTCCCTGTGACCTCGGCATTAGATATCTTGATTAGAAAATCACTAGGGGTTTTCCGTTGTGAAGACTAACCAGCACACATATAGGATCTGACATGAGTTATCATATCATACAATATTTTATTAAACGAGATAAGGAATTTTGTTAGTAAGCGAGCCTTTGGCGAGCTGACTAACGAATTTCCTGGACGCGTTTAATAAAATATGGTATGATATGACAACGAGTGTCAGATTTTGTTTAACACATGCTTTTAAACTAAATAAAATACATCTAAATTGACCAAACAAATTTTGATAGATCTAAAGTTGTTTACTATCGTGACGTCATTTCAAGTTGACGACGTCATTTCACCAAAATAAAGCCATGCGATTGGTTACTTAGTGATTCTGAAGCCAATGAAAACGGTTAAAAATGTTGTATTACACATGTGTAATATAAAAAATATGTAATGTCTGTATTACATTGAAAACAAGGTATAGAATGTGATAATATTTTATAAGATCCAAAGAATTCTCTAGATATTGTGCGGAAACCAATGTTCATTACAAAGCCCTTGTGACCTTCACCTTTAACCTCTTGACTGTAAAATCAATATGCAACATTATTTCCTACCTAGTAACCAGCATACCAATTTAGACTATCTAACTGAAAAGAATTCTCTATATGTTATGAAGAAACAGATTATTTGATACATGCTCATGCGGCCTTGACCCTTGACCTGGTGATCTCAACATCAAAATGAGTCTTCTTTTACTCCCATTTAACCACTACTCAAATTAGCATTATTGCAGGTCAAACCTTTCTTAATTTCCTTGTTATAAACCCTGTGACCTTGACCTTTTACCTGGTAACCTCAAAATCAATAGGCTTCTTGCGTTCGGAGAAGTAACCACTACACCACTTCCCATGATCTTAGGTCAAAGCATTATCAAAATATCTTGTTGAAACAAATTTAGTGTGACAAGACCCTATGCCCTTAACCTTTGACCTGTTGACCTAAAAAAGAGAAAAGATTCTTCCTTTCCTCCAAAGAAACCCTCGTACCAATTTGCATGACTGTAGGTCAAAGCCTTCTCGAGTGTGCAGAATTCATGATTAAATTATAGCTTAAATAAGTAATACTTAAAAATTATACACATTTAATAATATAAAATATGCATACATTTTTGTTTTGCTGCTGAAATATTTTCTGGAAACATTCACTCAAACTACAGCCAGAAAATTAAGTCAAAGGTACATGTTTTTAATGTAATTATGCACCTTTAAGCAATTGAAATAAATGGTTTTAACTAATATCAATAGGAACAAGCAAATTCGTTGAATTGATATTCCCCGACAATTTCTATTTTTTTGTGACAGACGGACAACGCCAATTCTATATTCCGCTGCCTTTGGCAGGGGATAACAAGCATGTATTGTGTACGTTGAAAAGTGTGGTAGTTAACATTGTCCCAAAAATGTTTGTTTACTGACAGATGATTGGATGTAAATTATATTGTAATATTCTCATTAAATTTGCATGAAAAAAAAAGAAAAAGCAAAAAAATCAATCTAAGCGTTAATAATAATTTATGCTTATTGAGTTCATAAGTCCCAGGTTAATGTTGTCAAGCAATAGAAAATAATCAATCAAGGGAGACAATCCACCTACCCATGACTGGTTCAGGTGTAGGAGTGATCTGAGTTTCCTCCCTTACTGGCTCTAGCTCTGATCTGTTGGTGGTATCTGGAAAATATCAAACACGATCCTTACATTTTATGCACGGAAAATATTAGTTTATGACAGTGCAAGCAGTGGATTTCTGAAAATACAGAAAAAATCCTTGCATTTTGTAAATACAATAAATAAATTTATGACCACCATTGCAACTTTAGAATCTGTTTAGATGAAATGTGAAATCAATTGAACAGAAGAAAGATTTAAAACAAAAAGATTCATTCGATGCAAGTGAACAACTTTAACAAGGTTTTAACCAATTTGTATTTGTATTTGAAATTGTATTAATAAAGCATTTTCATGCACAAATATTTTTAGTAAATTTTATTTATAAAATTATAAACTTATAAAACATATTTGTATATTTTGAATATATCAGCCAGTTGTTAGTTTTATCCTTCATTGCTGGTAAAAGCTTTATTAAATTAATCAATCAGAATATAATATATCTTTAGATCATTTCTTCGCAAAATAAAGACCTCCTAACATGTACCAATCATTTGATATGATAATAACCATATATTTACCTTCATGCAGTAGACACAAGTAACAATTATTATTTATTGCAAACTTGTTCAATATAATAAGAATAAATAATACAGTGCGTTTATGCTATAAAGAATACACGATTAAAAGAGATTGAAAGAATAAAATAACAATAAAATAGTAATAGTATAAGGCATAAACTTACATTGATTTCATAAATCGTCATTTAAAGCAAGTATTCACGATCTTAGTAATATTTGTTTCATACAGATAAAACATTGATGAATACAAAAGAGTGCAGTCAAAGTCTCATTTGAGTATAAAAAAAGGTCACTATTGGGAAATCTCCATTATTCTGTGCAGATTTGTTCATACGACACATCAATACAATTTTTGGTTCTACCACATATGAGTAAACTTGTCTGTATCAGCCTAATTTGGTCCTTTGAATTGTATTGCAGTAATTAAACCACAATTGATTAATGATAAGACATTCTTCATTCATATTCATGTATTGGTTTAAGATTGTGAGTATGAAAGTTAACATTGAGTTCATTTATACTTGCGTAAAATGAATCATATTTATGCAAAATACATTATGAACAAGATAAGTTAAGAAAATAAGATTTAAAATATCTAACAAAATTAAAGTATATACAATCATGTTGCTATCTGTTACATTATTCAACAAAATAGAAAACAGTGTACAAATCAGTGAATAACAGTAAAGAATACATTTTAAAAATAAATTATCTTCTTACCTATTCATCACAATTAACAAAATAAATCCAGATACATTCTTGTTAAATCCAATAGATATAGTTCATTATTTTGAACACAAAATGCACTTGCTTAAGGGTGCAAGGATAATCATATTTATTAAATAATGACACTTGTATTTATATAACTATTCCATAAGTTTTAAGTAAAATAACACTTTTTAAAAACAGTTGATCACTACAATTACCAATTTTACACCTTTAAATTATGCTTTGTACACAGTTTCTAATAATGAAACAAAAGTCCCTGGTGAAAGGTTCCAATATCACATTTTGAAACTTTTCAGTAGCGATTGAAAGAGATACCCTATCATATTTCTATGAAGTAAAACAAATAAATGGACACAGCTTTTGAACACTTATTGACATTAACGGCAATTAAACAAGTAACGTGAAAGAGATCCATTTTTTATGTGGCTACCAGGTTAAAAGGAAACTTTCTTTATTCAGTTTAAGTGGGTCATACAGGAAGGGAAAAATCATTTAAGTTTAAAGGAGCAACTTTCATTAAAATACAGACGAATATTTTAACTGGATGATTTCGCATAAAAACAAATATAACATGGCATGGAATTGTGTATAGAGCTAATATATAAAAAGAAGAATTATTTATGATTATCTCCTGTGCATGCAAGTATTATCAATGAAAGCATTTACAAAATGAAATAATAATTACCAATCAATTAAATTAACTAGAATAGATATTTAACAAACAATGATCATGTTTTTGAAGGAAATAAAGTGTTTTTGGTCTTTTTATTTTTCAAATATATTTGGGGATTAAGACAAGGAAATCTGTTGAACTTTTTAGTTCCTTTAAAATGTTGAATTATTTATTATAACATTTGCAAACTATTGATTTTTCAATATTAACGGAAGTGTCAGCAAGTATGGTATTTTCAATTTAAGCACAGTTTAAACAAAACCTATATCCTCTAAAACCCTCATATGAAGTTAATTATGTAATCTATAGAGACAGAAAATTTAATGTTTCAACTCTGAATAAGTAATGCTTTAATAGGCACAATGTATTTAAGACTGTCAATATGTAATGGGTTTTATAGAAAATGATTTTTGTTCAATAATTGTTATTTGCTGAATGCTTAATTATCAAGAAATTGACTGATTCAAACTGATCTTTTGTTTAAAACAGTCATTTCCTTACCAATCGAAGATTGCCTACATTTACAGCATACAGATTTTATCAGGCCAAAAAATATTTCTGTCATTGAAATAATTATCAAAATGGAAAATAATTTCTGCATATTCACTGGGGGCTGACGAGGTCAAAGCGTTGTGCGTTTCTCTATGACGTCGGGTATATGTTTAACTAATTGTGTCAAAACAGATGCCATCGATATCATGGATACAGAAACTTCGTTGAGTAACCTTTACATTATATTTGTAGTTTGTTGCACAACCAATACATACTCTGTGCAAAACCTATACATAAAGCGACTTGTAATTTCCTTCGAAACAAAGCATTTGAATGATTAAAATATATGTTCGTAACCTGTTTTGTACTGTAAAATGTTCAATGTACAGTGTCTCAAAGTTACATGTAGTTTCATTTAAGTTTAGTTACTGTAATTTGCTATTTTAACAGAATAACCACCTTATGCATTACTTCAAATCAATAAATGTTGATTTTAGCTCAAAATCATTGTAAAGGTTGCAACTACGCGCATTTGTTATTAGTTTGTTATTGAAAATAAGTACCTACCATTACTGCATGTTCCTTTCTCTAATCCATTAATACCAGAAAAGATGAAACTCGCCTGATTAAGTAGTGCATTGATACAATGTTTAGTAGTAAAACATAAACCCGATGTCGTAGAGAAACGGACTACGCTTTGACCTCGTCAGCCCCCAGTGATATTTAAAACAAAGTTTTTAAAAGTTTTTTGTTTGTTTCAGTTGAAATTGACAGTTAAGGCCTCTAAAAAATTAGCTAACCTGCCCAGTAAAAATGTTTGGCCAACCTACTTACCTTATATGTTTGGTGATGCTTGTGGAAACAAACAGTTTTTTGTTTTGGCCTCATGAAACTAGGATTTCCATCTCATAATTATAGTATAATATGCATTCAAAAGAACTGACTTTGATTAATAAAACTAAAATGCCACTGAATGTGCCTTGAATGAAATGAAATGAGTTCTTCCAATAAAAAGTTTCATTTGAGTCATTTGTCTGACAATACTATCAGTTTATTATGGACATTAATTGGAATTTAAACAAATTAAATTGCACTCTGTAAACATTTGGTCACAAAACAAACCAGTTATTGACATTTATATATAATCTGTGCCCTGAGCCTCAACATATCAGTAAAAGAACTAAGGGCCATAACCTTATCATCATTTAAGATGATAAGAACACAAACAAACTTACTCGAAATTCTCTTGCATATTGTGCATCAAAAAGAAGTATTAAAAGCCAGTTATGTCACATCCCTGTTCAAGCACTATAAACATTTTTTTTTAAATTACAACCTTTAATCAGAATTTTTATTAAGATAAGCTGCAGACACATGTAGTTAATCTGAGTTAACTAATACAGCTGAAAGCTAATACAACATGAAACAAAAAAATCTTAACTTAAATAATGACACATAACCAAATAAACACATTTGTCTTACTTTATTATTCATAACTGTTTGCATAAACAGTTGAAATTACGTTTGAAATACTATATTAAACATTAAACAAGTTGGTTGACTGATGCCTCACATTTCACACAAGCTAAGTGTCCACTCAACAATGTAAAACCACACCAAAGTGACAATATGAATTTATTGGTGCCTTCAATAACAACAGCAAAACAAATGTTAAGACAATAAGATTCATACCATTAACACATTTAAACATTTGATATTAATTCATCCAACTAATGCAAAGAAACAAGAAACAAATAAAAAATGCAACATATATTAAAAATTTTACATAAACAAACATACAGAATTGTACAGTAATGAGTACAAGAATTGTTTGATCACATTTCTTTTTTTTCCATAATAAAACCATGCAATGAAAATAATGTCACTTAACTTATTTTATACCAGTCCACAATCATAAAATTTAAGAAACTTTAATTCCAATTTGATGACCCTAGCTGTGTTTTGTAGGACTGGAATCGTATGGGAAATTCTTTTTGTTTAATCAAACAATGCAACATACAGACAACAATACCGGTGAATAAACACACAATAGTGTTCAACATACTTTTAAGTTGACTTGGAAAGTGCACACTGTATCAGAATCAGCACCAAAACATCACATTTTTTTATACAAGTTCTTCTTCAATGAGCAAATAGTGAAACTTGAAATAACAGACCAAAGGCCAATAATTTTACTTTAAAGATGAGCTCTGCATCAATTCATAAATTTTCAAATTGTTATATACTCCACCTACTCATTAAAATAAATCACTAAACAACATTACAAACCTTAAATCTGTTCAATTGTATACATGAGCGAACGCAAATGGCCCCCAAAAAACTGAAATTCTTTAAATTGTGTTAAGAAATTCTAACAAAATCAACACCACAAAAAGGCAGTTTTGTGTTTTGTAAAGGCTTTCATAGATGTGTACATTTCCCAAGCTCCATGTTAATACACACACACAAACACACCACTCGTCACACCAACATCATAACTACCTTTCTCTTGTTGCCATGGTACCATATCATACAGGTCAGAGTAGGTCAAGGATATTGACCTTTGCTTCAGTGGATGTTGAATTCTCTTAGGAACTTCATTTTAAAGCAAAACAGCAAATTGTCAGTAAGTCTTATATCTTATCTAATAACATATAACTTTCTTCAACTTTAAACTGACTTATTTTTGTATTATGATGTACATCTATAATTAACTTTTATTGAAGAAAAAACAATGCTTGTCAACATAGGATGACATATGCACCCTTTTTACACATTTTTCTAAACCTAAATGCAAAGAGTTTTTCCACATTTTTCGAAACCTAAATGTGACAGAATTTCAGACAGACAGACAGACAGACGGACAGACAGACAGACGGACAGACAGACATACAGACAGTGCGATCACTATATGCCCACCTTCGGGGGCATAAAAATTGATAAAGTGATTTTATAAGAAAATACATTTACATCCAATTTTGTTGGATTGACTTACTTATAAGAACCATATACACTACTATTCCCAATCACTCATAATTATGCATGCAGATAAAAACTCTGAAATATTGCTATACTAATGCAAATATTAAAAGAATATCCACAAAAAGTCACCTACTGGATTTGAAGTGCTTTTTCAGTATGACACTTCTTTGAGGGAAAGATGGCAAGTAAATGGGCACTTTGATTGGCCTCTTCAGTTCTTCTATCGAGAAAGGGTCCATTTCACTCTGAAGTCTGTCAAGATCAGACAGGCCTGGCATAGAAAGGGACTTCTTTAATCTGGAACGCATTGACTGTGCTTTTGCGGATAATGACCTGGTTGTAAAATCTTTCAAGATTTCTGGTTCATTCTTTTCGTTTTTGCCTTCCAGATCTTCTTCCAAACTTTCTGTGTTTTCCTTTGAATTATCCCTTATGTTGAGCCTTTTTGTAGTAGTTTCTTGTGATCCAAGCAATTTTGCAGGTTGGGCTTTAATACTTGGTAGTTTTTCAAAATCCAATTGTGGACCTTGTTCAGTATCAGTTTCAGACATGACTTTTATGACAGTCTTTGCCCTTTCATTGTCAAATTCATCAATGTTATGCATTAAAACTTGTTCTGTATTATCAGATGTACTTCTAGATTTTCTTCCTCTAGTCGTTTTAATCTCTTTCTTCTGATGGCCTTTTTGTACTTTTATAATTGTCAGTTTCCCTTTCAACTGACTTTTCCTTATCACTTTGTTCACTTCTGCTTCTTTGTTTGCAGTAGGTCCCTTTCTTGGTTTTACCTTTTTGTCCTCTACTTTGCACTCAGTCACTTTCTTAAAAGATACATTCGTCTTCGTCTTCAAAGTTTCATAAACTGCTTCTAATTCAGAATCATCATCATAAGTTTTCAGTGTATCCTTAACTTGTTCATGACCCTTAGTTTGATTTATCTGTCTATTGTCATCCACACCATCAGCCTTTCTACCAAGAAAAGATTCATTTCCATTTGCTCCTTCACTTGTTCTGTTTGATCCCCAGTTCCTTCCATTTTTCTCAGGGATCTCTAAGTCATGTAACTCTTTATCAGAGGAAACAACAACCTGCTCCTTTTGCTTGATTCTTCTGTGGGCATGGTTTTCCTTACTGGCCTTATCTGCCAACTCATCTTTGGTCTCTTTCATTCCAACATCATTAGTTTCATTATCACTTCCTGCTTTTTTGGACTCCTTTCTTTCCCATCTCTTCGTGTGCTTTTGCCTTCTTCTTTCTTCCTTCATTTTTCTCTCAAACTCTTCTGGATCAATAATTTCGATATCATCTATGCCTTCCAGCTGAGTAACATCAATAACATCATTAAACTCCAGCTCCAAATCTGGCTCTAGTGAGGTAAATGATCCTCGATCAAAATCAATTTTGCTTGAAATGAATGGTGGTGGAGATATCCTATTTATCCCATCACTTGCCAGATGAATTGAAATATTTCTTGAGGGTTTATTATTTTCCTCTTTTCTACCTAAGGTCATTTCCAGATATTGAACTTTGTTGACTTCACTCCTAGTTTGTGTTCCAATTTGAGCTATGGTTGGTTTATCTTTATTTGTAAATCTTCCTTCATAACCACTGTTCTCATTCAAAGATCTTCTTTGCCTAATACCAGGAATCGTTTGCAACTTTCCTTTTCCTCTACTCAGATGAACAAGCCCATGCCGAAATGATCCAATGTGCTCATAAAAAACCAAGGATTCACCTGACATGTCAGAAGAATAACAAGAAGAATCTTCATCGTCATCAGATATGTGGTCATCCCCATGCTTACCATAACCAGAGACTTTGTGTCGTCCAGTTTTAACAGGCGTATCATGCTTTGCCAACACGCTCTCTTCCTCATTTGTTAATCTGTCCCTAGGTTTATGCAAATCTTCATCAGGAACAGCAGTGGTAAATTTAGACCTATTCACTTCATCTAGATGATGCTTTTTGTCGACAGCTTCAGGTAACTTTATGTTTTCTGTGTCATATTTTCTGAATCTTCTGTTGGAAATTTTCTGCTGGTTAGTCTCATGCTGGCCTTGGTCACTATGGTGATGACCTTGACCTTCAGATTCCTCACTCTCAAGGTCACTTAAGATCAGCTTACAAAGGTATAACCTTTTGACCTCATTTTCAGTTGATGTCATGTTTTGCTCAGTATGGTAATCAAGATCATCAAAACTTTTAAGATGAGAATTGTCTACTGAAATAATCAATTTTTTTTTAACAAATAGATCTTCTGAAATATTGATTCATAAACATTTTAAAAGATAATGTAGTCAAATATTTAATGTTAATACAGCTCAGCCTTTATTTTGAGGCATGTTAACAGTTTTAAATTTATAATGTTTAGAATACAAATAGCAGATGTATACTTTACAGAGAATGAACATTGTTAAAAAGTTCATGATCATATTTATATCAATCCTTAATAATATTTTAATTTTGTGCAGCACTAAAACACCACTCAACAACAACCAGACATACCTTTTTGAGAGGTATTTTTATATAGGATACAAAAATCACTACCCCACAACCTATTTATGGCCAATTGATCTTAATTTATTGTTCATGTATATATGTACAGGTATATTACAAACATTACCAATTAATGGATGTTCTTCACATATCTTCTTTTATTTCGTTTCTGTGAATATTTTTATTATGGTACGTAGCTGTAAACAATGTTTATACTAAGATTTTATGAATCACTTGTCTGAAACACTAATAATTCTATTACACAACAATTTCTTTCCCCTGATCTTTTTAATTTGTATTTAAGCCTCACTGTGATAAAACAGGGTTCATGGCATGTGTGTAAAGTGTTGTTCCAGATTAGCCTGTGCACTATGCACAGGCTAAAAAGGGATAAAGCTTTCCGCTGTTATGGTATTTTTCGTTTGAAGGATGTCTCTTCTGAGCAAAGATAAAGCTTAAAGTTTCGTCCCTGATAAGCATGTGCTGACCTCACAGGCTAATCTGGGACAATACTTTACGCACATGCATTAAACCCCATTTTCCCAGAGAGAGGCTCATGTGTAAACATATGTTTAATCCAGATGTTTCAGACCAGTGTAATATATTTCAATACCAGCTGTTTTGAAATGTTAGTAAAACAAAAAGTACAAGACAAAAATCTCACCAGTGAACAGGAGTGCAACGGACAACATCAAAACCATCTAAACTGCAAACCCATCATGCTGTAAACAGTGTTCATAATGAAATAGAAAAGTTCATGCCAATTTTAGCTTGATTGAATTGAAAGCCAAAGGCTTATTGAATTGCTCTCTAGTCAGTTTCCTGATTTAAGAACCAGTTCAAGGAGTCTTTTGGAGGGGGATATCTAAATACTGCTCCAACAGGGATCGAACCCATTACCTCCCCATCAGTAGACAAACTCCATAATCCACTACGCCATTATTTATTGTCGTTCAGTTATTTCAATTCATTACAGTAAATTTATTTAATTATAGATAAAAAAATAACAGCAATGGCTGTTGAATAGATGTTATATTAGGCAATGGCATCCTGTTGATTTCATTTCATTTTTTTTTAATTCCATAACTTTATTTATTTGCATTGTCTGTTGCATGATGAAAAGGTATAGTCAGGCCTTCAACTGGTTTCCAATAGAAAAGTAGGAAAACAATAGGAGGTTTTCTGAAGAAAAAGTAGGAAAAGTAAGAAGATTATCAATAAAAAAGTAGGATTAATAGGAAGGATATCCAAACCTTATTTATCAGCGTAAACCAACTCTTACCTTTACCGATGATTATTCTCACCATTCAGAAAGCATGTGTGAGATTTAAACCACTGGAATAAGTCTACAGCAATCTGTTCGGCATTCTGGCCAAAAAACATGTATGCCTTTTTTGAAAGGATTGTGGATAACATGTAGGGTGCATGGTACAAAAGGAGTCAATTCATCCAACCCTTGTTCTTTCTTATAGTCATTGATTTTTTTCCAAATGGATTTGTTAACAGTTGGCCAATCACTTCCAATAGAGACCAGCTGATTAAAATCCAGATGAAATTCAGTCAAAGTTTCAATGATTCCATCAGAAACAACCTGAGCAGGTGCATGACCAAAGAGCAAGCTTTTTAGATAGATTGTAGATATTTCTTCCTCCTTTACAATCCAAAACCTTAAGAGAATGTCACACTGTTTTTTTGTCTTGGCAAGTCCCAGTTTCATCAAACTGGACAGTATAAGCAGCCTTGCTGGAATTAATCTGCTCAGCAAGTTTTTTTCTTGGAAATGGTCCAAAACCATCTGATATCAAATAAGAAACTTTGGTCTTACTCATACTAAAGTCATCAGTCTCTTAACCAGGCAACATAGCCCTAAAAAGATCTGGAAGACCATAACACATGCTGTATGAAAGACCACAAGATGCCACTTTCAATGCACATAGAGTTTCTGCTTTTGTAACTTGATCCAAATGAGATAATGGCTGTAAGAAGACTGGTTTGCAGACATCACCCCAACCTTGGCAACTAGTTGATTGTCAAGAGACAGGTTTCGTGAAGAGCAACTTCTGAGAATTACATTTGGTTGCTTTGATACCATTTTTGTGTTTTTGTCCATCAGCACGATTCAATATTTGCTGTACACCACTGTTAGAACATGATATGCTCTAACTACCAAAAAAATGCGTTTTTATTTCCTTCAGCAATAAGCAGGAATAGTAGGAGGTTTAAGTGCAAAAATAGGAAAAAGAAGGAAGGAAATAAAAAGTAGGAAAAAGTGGGAAAAGTAGGAAAAAATAGGAACGGTTGAAGGCCTGTATAGTAAAAAATATTTCACAACCAAGTGTTATAATGACAAAATGATGCTGTGGGATAGATTCTTATTGATGCAGTGAACACAAATTACTGTTAAAGTCTTGGTGAAAACAATTAAGTTACTTTATTTCCAGCATTTCACAGACTCTGTACTGACAAGTGAAATGTTGATGGCATTTATTTTTATCCTTACTGCAGGGTTAACTGACAATATTGTTTAAAAAAGGCAGTATACGTTATTATTTTGCAATACTTTCATAGCAATTAGATGTTTGTAATCATGCATTAACTCTTCAACCTTTTCTTACTACATTTTCCTTTAACTAAATTACAACCAGAGCGTGCATATTCATTAGTACACACAAATCAATCACAGTGATTTAACATCCCAATGTGCAACATGGAAAAAAACAATTTTAGAATGTGAAGGCTTGCATCCATAGTGACATCCAAATTTTTGTTAGAAGACCAGCACAACACTAGTTAATTCATCCAATGGTTTTAAACAACACTGGTAGGGGACACAACTCTGTTGTATACCAATTTGCAGGTTCTCAAGAGTAACATCCCTTTGGTAGAGAATGGGCGAAATGGTGGATGGTTGAAATATTTTGTATTTATCAACTGGGGCTTCTTTGTTCACTGGAATACTGTGCCCGTTGGGTGACTTAAGAAGAATTCTTCTGTTGTGAATACCTTTATACAAGGATCACAAAGCAATATTTTTACTAGTGATTCCTTTTTTTTTTAATGAATTACCATGAAATAAATATCTTGTTTGAAGGAATTACCATGAAATACATATCTCATTAGAAGGAAGAACCATAGAATACATATCTTGTTTGAAGGAATTACCATGGAAAACATATCTCATTAGAAGGAAGAACCATAGAATAAATATCTTGTTTGAAGGAATTACCATGGAATACATATCTCATTAGAAGGAAGAACCATATAATACATATCTTGTTTGAAGGAATTACCATGGAATACATATCTCGTTAGAAGGAAGAACCATAGAATACATATCTTGTTTGAAGGAATTACCATGGAAAACATATCTTGTTAGATGGAATTCCAGTGAACTACATATCTCTTGAAAGGAAATACCATTGAATAAAATATAATTTATCAGAAACGTCTTATAATTCTGGTATTTGCATATAATTTCTGCTTTGACAATGTTCAACTTGGACGTTGAACCAATAGTTTCTTCAATATTAAATTGTTTTTTTCAAACTATTATGGGTTGTTTTGACTGATATTTTCACCATTACAAGTTTATACAGAAATCACTTATTAGCACACAATGTTCCTGCGTTTCTCTTATCATTGTGAATACATATAGTAAATACAAATGAGAACAATTATGTCTGTGTTCAAATGAAAAGTATTAAAGTACACACAATTTAAAAACTACGACAGTAAATAAAGGGAAAATTGTGCTAGACACACCAGTTGGTTTGTGCATTTTTGAATAACACACCAACACATTTTACAATATGAACCTACAGACTTAAGCTAAGAAATAAGTTTAATAATTTTGAAATACGTAATTACTTTATTACAATAGATTGAGGTTTAGCGCAATGACATCAGACAAATTAAATAATTTGTAAATTAATTAATTAGGAAGGTCTAGTAACACATAGAATAATTAAATTATATTTAATGTATATAAAGTAGAATCATTTTTAAATCATAATCAGTGTTGATGGATACTGTTTGATATAAATAATAGCAAAAGAAAACATTAACATTTTACAGGTACACCAGTTTAGCATTTTTGAGTCCCGGGGTTAAGTACCCAATGCCGCCAACATGCAAATAAACTGTATTTTATCAAAAAAATAATAACAACATGCTTGAAATATTCAAAATAGGAAACTGAAAAAAATAAACTGGTGACAAAATATAACAAGGGCTGTTTGTAAAACATGCATGCCCCCTATATGGGCTATAAGTTGTAGTAGCAGCCATTGTGTGAATACGTTTTTTGGCACTGTACACAACAGTGGTGGTGGTGGTGGTGGTGGG
>VMBQ01001634.1:118228-131867 GCA_007657795.1 Dreissena rostriformis | reverse complement strand
ACAAGACCAATACTTAAGAATGATCAAATGGGAAAAGGTAACCTAGCACTGGCAGTAAATATGGGGCTCATTTACAGGTCAGATTTGGAATCTCTGCTGTAAAATGAGATTTTAAATGAATTAAAGGGAGGCAAATCTGTAATAAAAAGAACATGCATAAACCGTAGTTGTTTCCCTTGTTTGAACCATGCTAAATCCTTACAAGTTTGGAAAGAATTGGATGAAAAATTTGGACTTTATTGCATAAACACCATTTTCTCAATTCAAGGGGAGGTAATTCTGTACTTCATGGACCAATAATGCTCATTTTTTGTAGGGTTCGTGTCCTCATTGATATAAAGACACTGTGCAAATTTGGAAAGGATCGGACAAAAAATGTGGAAGATTTTTGAAAGTTTTCACAAAATAGGCAAAAACGAATAAACATGCAAAGTTCAACGAGCTCCTGCGGCCATGTTTTTTGACGAATCAAATTTCTTTGAACAACTTTTTCAGGGGAGCCTTCAAAGGTCATCCCTGTGAAATTTTTTGAAAATCTGATGAGCGGTTTCTGACAAGAAGATTTTTTAAGGTTTTTACCATATATGGTCATGGCGGCCATCTTGGTTATGTGATCAAATTTTTTTTAACAATTCTTTTGTCCCATGACCTAGGGATGCTCAACATGAAATTTAGTTGAAATTGGCTCAATGGTTTAGTAGAAGAAGATGTTTACAAATTGTTTACAGACGGAGGGACGGACGGACGCCGGACGCCGGACGCTGAGTGATCACAATAGCTCACCCCGAGCTATCGCTCAGGTGAGCTAATAAAAGGTTAATTGTTTATTGAATGATACAAATTTATATTTGAACATAATTTGAACTTCTAAAAAATAAAAAAATACATATTTTAGCTATTGTAATAGTACATTTTTTTAAAAATTGACATTAGGAATCAATAATACTTAAATGTTATAACAATGTTAACTGTTTTTTTATAGACAAATTGTAGTCAATGTGTTTTTGAGTTTCATTTATTCAAGATAACTGCACTGTTTTCATGCTCTTTATACTCACAACAACAACAACAACAACAACAACAACAATGCACACTCTATTAGAATAATACTTCATTTTATGTAAGTTCTTAATAGTATATCCGAGTTTTGCATTATACAATGAACAGTTGCATAAATAAAAAAATGACCTTTGACCTTGAAGGATGACCTTGACCTTGACCATTCACCACTCAAAATGTGCAGATCCATGAGATAGACATGCATGCCAAATATCAAGTAGCTATGCGCTATATGGCAAAAGTTATAGCAAATGTTAATGTTGGCGCAAACCAACCAACAGACCAACTAACAGACCAACCAACCAACAGACAGGGCAAAAACAATATGTCCCTAAGTATATACTGGTGGACATAAAAACCTCAATTGATACATACGGGCTGTGTTAGCAAAAACGTTATTTCAAACGTTCAGAAATGCGTTTTCATGCGATCTATTTTAAGACCAAAATGATTATGCTGGGAAAACCAGACTTTTGACAATATGATATTTATTGTGGTTCAACAACAACTGTTCCAAACAATGAAATTACATTTATTTATAGGTCATATGATAAGGTATGCCATAGAACTAAGCACAATTATAAAATATCAACTTATAACTTGAAAGACGCTAAGGTGGAAATACCAGGAAAAGAATATTTCCTCTGTTCATGTGCATCGTTTAATAGAAAATTAACTCAAAAATGGAACTCCAAGCTCTACCTGTGAGAAGCTCGCTATCCAGCCCGGAGTCAGGGGAGGCATCTTGCCTAGGGGAGGTGACTTTGTTGGCCCGTCGATCACTGTACAATAAGAATAACAATGCAAATAACACAGTGCGACTTGAAAATAATACAAATTTATCCGAGAGTTCATAGTTTTGGGATTCCAGTTAAAGGCATTTAAATTAAAATAAGCAGTACATGTACTAACAAGTAAGACTCAATTGGTTGTTGTTGGCTCAGGTACTATTACAAAGTACAGAGGGTCTTAAGTTTACTACAATGTACTATGTATATGGAAATTATTTTTTACCGCACCCGGCATTACTCCTGGGTTCTTTTTAGTACCCGTATATTTTCCATACCCTAGGTAGTATGAAGTATACATATGAGTACCCGAGGTACTTTTAAGAAGTACCTGAGAAGACAATGACCAATCAAGCTCAAGTAAGTTTCAATTGTTAAAATTGCTTTCAAGGATAAAAATTCTTCTTAGCCTATCTGTATCATTTTCAGAACGTGAGGAAGCTTATGATTCCTTAATTACTAGTGCAAAAGCTTAGCTTATTGGCTCATGTTTACTTTGGTCACTAGAATGATCAGTGATTTAGCAAAATTTCCTGGCAAATTTCAGTAATAACTATGCATTAATATGTTAAATAATTATGTGTTAATAACAGAGGATAATTTATTATTAAATGAAAAGTGCTTTGATAAAATCAATCTTATTTAAAACAAACTCTAACCCTTTGCATGCTGGGAAATTTGTTGTGTGCTAAAATGTTGTCTGCTAAATTTCTAAAATTAGCATTTTTTTTTTTTTTTTTCAAAGAATACTATCAGAATAGCAAACGGTTTGGATCCTGATGAGACGCCACGTTCTGTGGCGTCTCATCTGGATCCAAACTGTTTGCAAATGCCTTCAAAATCCGGTTCCAGCGCTCAAAGGGCTAAGAATCACTCAATAACTTGTGGATGATACGCATAATTGTATGCCATACTTTTGGCATGCGAAAACGAAAATGAGCCAGACATTGTGAAACTGGAACAATGCTGGCAAGACCGGGACATATGGCAAGCTGTCAGGATCTTACATCACATAATAAGTCATGTTAAATTGAGCTTTCAGTTCAATTGCAAGAGTCAGTTTTTTTAATACATTTGTAATCAATTATCTGATTATGTAGAAGCATTCCCCTTTCATCCTTACCAATTGAAAAAAAAGAATACCAACAGAAGAGACATCTTATGCAATGTGATCAGATCTAGTCAGCGGGTAGTATAAAGGTGCAATACTAGAGACAATTTAAAAGAGATTTTGATACTGTGAATATACAATGCAATAATTACTTACGGTGAATAACTCTTGGTACGCTTTGTCTCCTTTGACTGAAAAAAACAAAATTGATTTATGCTAAGATCAATTTTCCTTATGAGAATTTGGACATAATAACATACACAATTAGATTTAATATTGTGTCTTAATGTGAAAACAGAAAAAAAAAAAAAAATGAAAATCTTTATCATGTTTCAGAAAGGTTTTATCCGTGAAAAATGGACAATTTTACAAATGACTCCAAATGTTAAGAAGTTGCGCCTAGCTTTGTTGTCCTACCCGGCGTTATTATGACATAATCAAGAAATCACTTTTTGTCTGAGATGTTGTTGTTGATTTCTTATTGCTAACTTTTATGGAAAATACTAATAATGCGTAAAAAATAATGCCATCAAAAATTGTGTAAAGCTGGACATTCAAGTAGAGAATCTAATCCCACAGTACTGTCTTTTGCTTTTTAAATTACATAGCCAAATGTCGGACATTTCAATAAGAAAACCCATAAACACTCGACAATAGGGATTGATTGCTCTCAGGATGAGTTATTCACAAAAAGCAGTTTAAAGCGTCACACTCTATTTTTAGACATGTATTTCACACACAAAAAAATATCTTCTACAATAAGATCGTCACTCAATACAAGATTGTGGGCCCCGATTTCGTACTTTTCATGGATTCATTTTACCCAAACATTAAAAGGACTTTGGGAACCGTTTGACAGCTTTTCTTACAATGATCTTTTCATCAATATATTGAATGATTCAGCTGAAATCAAAAGTAATCAAACACTTCTTTAATTATGCTGAAATTGAATTAACAAATAAGTCAAAATAGTTCCTGATGACAAATCAACATCATTCACATACCATTCAAGTCATTAATATCTGGAACAATGAGGTTGTAAAACAGTGGACAGGTTCTATATTTAGAACAAAACTTACTTTTGGTGGACCAGACCAGAATTTGGTAGTTTTCGTGTCAGTCGTCTTGAGCTCAAACTTCTTGGGTTCCTTTATGATGAGAAACAACAAATTTAGAGCCTCGCTCTGGGAAAATGGGGCTTCATGCTTGTACGTAAAGTATCGTCCCAGATTTGCCTGTGCAGTCCTCACACTCAACACTTTCTGCCTAGACTGGATTTTCGTTTAGAAGAGACTTTCTTATGTGACAATTTTGGCCGGTGTTTTATCTTTTAGGTTAATTATTCTTTGACTTCATTCATAGTGTTTACATCAAAACGAAAGTACTCTTCCCGGTTGCAAATAGTTAACTTTTCGGTAAGTTTCACGCACATAGTATGTGCATTTTAGATTGATCATAATGTATTTTCATGTACATACTGTAATTATTTAATAATACTAGTCGGTTACAAACATGCACGATATGTTTTTGCAGGATATAGTAGTAGTATAATACAGTTACTGCTTGAAACGGTAGGGTTGTGTTTTCATGAAATAGTAGGGTTGTGTCTTTAAAAAGGTGGACACGTGAACCATAAGTATATAAAGCGCTGCTATACTGGGAGCAGTCAGACTGCGTTCAATTGCCGAACAGATCACAACGTTAAATACGTTGCATTAATTAGAGACCATATACCATTGGACGTTTCTATGACTTTGGATGCTTTTGAGTGGAAGTGACCCAAGCAACTTTGCGCATTACACTATAGCTTGCTGGGTAGCTTCAATAGAGACTCATACCTTTGTCCGGGTCACAGGTTTTCATTGGTGATATTAGACAGTGCACAGGATAGGTCTCATAGGTCAGCCTGAGCCTGTCAAGCTACTTATTGTCGCTTGTACTACACTGACCGATTGTCTTCCTTAAATAACGCAGAGGGGGACATTGATTGTCTTCCTTGAGTAACGCAGAGGGGAGACAATGCAGACTCTTTGGAAAAATTGCAAGACACCCTAGGTGACTCAAGTCATTCCAAGTCGACCCAAGTCAACCCAAGTCAACCAAAGTCGACACAAGTAAACCCAAGTCGACCCAAGTCAACCCAAGTTGACCCAAGTCAACCAAAGACACCCTAGGTGACCCAAGTGATCGAAGCGATCCAAGTTGCACAGGGCATACGAAACCGGCTTGTATAGAGGCCATTAATATTATTTGTTTATCAAATCACACGGCTAAGGAAAGCCCGAGAAAAAGCCATTATATATATATCCGGAAGGAACAATAGACACGTTACACTTAAAACAAACAAGAAATGTGTTTGTGAAAACGACACTATGTCCCCTTTTGAGCCATTTTGACCCATATATTTGACCTTTGACCTTGAAGGATGACCTTGACCTTTCGTGCAAACAAACCAACAAAGCAACAGACAGGGCAAAAACAATATGTCCCCCAGTATAGACTGGGGGACATAAAACTTCCATTAAAGAGGAAAGTGTCGTCCATGTGCAGTCAGCACAGGTTAATCTGGGAAGACTGTACGAACAAGCATTAAGCTCTGTTTTCTCAGAGCGCGACTAACAAAATACCTTTCTCCACCAAAAAATGTCCATTTTGTTCTTAACAAATATGTTGACAAAAGTATCACATCAACTGGTAACATTAAAATTTGAAATCACATCTAATGCATTAAAAGCAGAATATAATTATACTTTCTATGCACAGCAAAAATGAAAAAACAAGACTATTGCCAAGCAATGATGTCCCCTTCCGGCTCCACCATTGTCAGTTTATTTTTTAAATATTTTTTTAAAGTATTTGTTGCCATAGCAACCAGAATTCTTGACGTAGGAAGAAAATGAAATGACGTGCATACTCTCCACATTGCCATCTGTCCATGTTTCAAGTTTCATGAAAAAATATTAAGAACTTTTTAAGTTATCGCAGGATCCAGAAAAGTGTTACAGACTGACGGACTGACTGATGGACTGACGGACAGTGCCCAAACAAAAAGTCCCCTCCGGTGAAACTGGTAGGGGACAATAACAATTATTTTAATGGTGTTAAATACTATAAGATTAGTATTTATTTAGTGATCATATAATTATAAGATTGGGTAAGTAAAACACTGAAAGAAAAATATGCTAAACTATTAAAGTTATTTAAGGTATAGCCAGTATAATAAAAGTGTAAAGAAATCAAAGACATTGACTCTAATAATTGGTGTGAGTTTGAAATTGTTGTTTCTGCCAAACATTTCTCAATGAATTAAAACCGTTTTCCACATCATCAAATGCTTAATCCAACTAAGTTAAGCAATAATACCTTCCAGTTAACATGGACAATCAAATCCTTAAACTGAGTGGGCTTCTTATCACTATTCTTGATGATTTTTAAGGAATAATACATTATAAAATCATTGTTTTATTTATTGAGCATACACACACAAAATGGTGGCATAAGTAAATTCATCCAGCGATTTTTGTTTTTCTTTATAAAGACCCGTAAAAGGCACTTTCCCAATCAAAATTACAACATTCCCGAAAAATACCCCAATTAAGGAAAGTTTAATCAATTTCTTTCCAAAGGTGCATTATCTGCTGGTTAACAAATAAAATGAGCACTGAAACTAAACATTTCAGCATAAAGGCATGTAAAAGAACATCTAGATGGGTTTGTGAAATCAAGTACCAAGTAATTTAAATACCCATGATTCCCAATCTAAAGATTTCACAACGCAAATTTTAATTTTCATTTTTTATTTTTTTTCGCAATTATTTCTTCCAACTGGCGCAGTACAAATACTTGTCCAAATGGGGTAAAAAAATGCAGCCTAAATAAAGCAATCATACCTTAAAGAAGACATTGACGCAACTGAAGTCCTAAAACTGAGTGGGTTTCTTTTTACTCTTCTTGATTATTTTAATGGTATATTATATTATAAAATGAATTTTTATTTACTTAATTAGTTTAATTTAAACCTATTTATTTTAGCTGGATTGAATAGAAAGCCTTAGGCTAATTGAAATGCTCTGGAGTCTGTTTTCTGGGTTGAACCAGCATTTGGAATCTATGGGGGAGGTCTTTAGAACACTCACACAGTGGGGAACGAACCCATGACCTCCCGGTTGCTAGGCTGACACACCATATCCATAACGCCACGGAGACTTTAACCCTTTGCATGCTGGGAAATTTGTTGTCTGCTAAAATGTCGTCTGCTGAATTTCTAAAATGAGCATTTTCTTCGATTTTTTTTCAAAGCATACTATCAGAATAGCAAATAGTTTGGATCCTGATGAGACGCCACGTTCTGTGGCGTCTCATCTGGATCCAAACCGTTTGCAAAGGCCTTCAAAATTCGGTTCCAGCACTGAAAAAGGTTATTTATTTATTGATCATGTTCAACAATGGTTACGGTAGCTAAGTCAAGCCATCATACCTTGTAGGAGACATCGCTGCTCTTGAAGTCCTTGAACTGGGTCAGTTTCTTGTCACTCTTCTTGATATCCAGCCCCTGGCCCTTAGGCAGGTCGTACTTCCTGTCCGTGCTGAACGGGGATCGAGCCTCAATACGCCTTGTCGGAGACTTCTTCAGCTTGAACGCTGGTGGGGCTGAAATTGTTTTGAACATTTAAGCCAGGTTTGTGATATAAAGACTTGTACAGTTTAATAGAAGATAAGCATGGATAATGTAACAATAATAAAATGCGCCTCCTTCTGGGAAAACTGGGCTTAATGCATGTGCATAAAGTGTTGTTCCAGGTTAGCCTGTGCAGTCCGCACAGGCTTATCCAGCACACCACTTTGCGCTTTTATGGATTTTTTGTTGAAAGGAAGTCTCTTCTAAACCCATATCCAGTCTAGGTGGAAAGTGTTGTCCCTGATTAGCCTGTGCAGACTTCACAGGATGATCTGGGATTCCACGTAACTCACAAGAATTAGGCCCAGTTTTCTCAGAACGAGATTTCATTTAAAATCTGTTACATTATACATGTTCATCTTCTTTTAAGCAATATAAATGTTAATAAATCCTGTTACCACCGGGGTGGGTCCACTACAACCGTTACAAATATGTGGATAAGAAGGCAGAAAAATCTTATGTATTTCTAGATATCTGATACATATTTTACATTGAATAATTATTCTTTTATATAATGTTGTACAAATTATAAATGGCAAAATGCAACGACTATGACTATGTAAATATTTCCTTAAAAAAAATTCCCCAATGAAGCTGGATGCGCACACTTTTTATTTGATTGTTGTTGAAGCCAGTGTACCCCTGTACTAATATATTAATTCACTGGAAATCTGTGATTGACTTTTAAATTAAACATGTAAAATTATCGCTTGCATTTATTCACATACCTTTATAAAGTCGTTGCTTTCTACGTCCACGGCTGGATTTTTCAGCCTCAGTTTCTTCGTTGCTGGAATCCGTATCAGTGACCCTTTCTCCTGCAAAAACATCCGCACGCTTTTATCAATTATGACAACATAGATTAACAACAAACAGTTGTATGTTCAGTTTACCGCAGTTTTGTGCGTGCTCAATCTTCATTTTAAAGGGACTTGTTCATGTTTTGGTAAATTGACGAAATTGTTTCAGATCTGCAAATTTTCGTTGTAGTTATGATATTTGCGAGGAAACAGTAATACTGAATATTTACCATGCTCTAAAATATCCATTATATGCATCTTTTGACGATTTTAAAACCTGAAAATTATAAAGCATTACAAACGCCAAACAATTGAATAATTTGGAAAGGTTCTGTTGTTATCGCTATATTTTGCAACATTACGAGGATTGTTAGACTTTTACTCAAAGGATCAGTGGTTCAAGTCCCGGTGTGGATTACTTTGTTTTCTTTCTTTAATTGTTCTTCTTGTTTTATACCGGACCTATTAAGTTTCCGATGTTAACATTTATCAATTAACATGCAAACATGCAAAAATCTGTGAACAAGTCCTTTTAAGCAGGTTAAATAAAAAGGCAACTGGATGAGAACAAAACTATTGTATTTGCATGACGGTAATTATCAGGTATTTAAGTTTCCCTTAATCTTCATTATTTACAATTTTAACAAACAAGAGGCATTGATGGGCCTAGATTACTTACTTGAGTAATGTTTATTGAAAAATGAAGTCTGCTTATCAAAATAATGTGATTAAAGAGGTTCAATAAGAACGGTGGATATGGTTGTGAATACAATGCATTGTAGTACTAGTTGATGATAGCTCTGAAATTTTGTTAAATTACAAAGCATGCTGAAAACTTAAAAAAATCACTGCACATATTTAAAAATTATAAAAATGCAGCACATGATGATTGATATCATATAAAATCACGTATCACTCTCTGATAACTTGTGATATCAAATACTGAACTTTAAACATATACAAATCCCATAGATGACGTTACCTGACTCATTCTTTCTGTATTTACGAATGCGTTTCCCGTCATCGTCGTAGTTGTGTTCTTTTTTTGCTTCATCTGTAAATAAAAAACAAGAAACATGACACCCCTTAGAAACTACAGTTGACTTCTGATGGCTCGAAGTTTGCGGTTACCGACAAGAAAACTTCAAGCCATCCGATATTTTCTATTTTACCTTTATGTGTGACCTTGACCTTGGAAGTTTTACAAGCGACAAGCAGTCTATGTATCTGTATGGTGGTAATTTGCAGGGGGGTTTTCCAGCCATTTTGGGAAAAGGAGTCTAGTCAAATTGGGATTTTTTTTATCGATAAAAGTGGCGAATTTGGGAAATTTTTATCAACAAAAAGGACCAAATTGGGATTTTTTTTATTAATAAATATTGACACAACAGGTCTTTTCCTGGTCATTTTGGATAAAAATCATATTCATTATGGTTATATATTTTGTAGGTTGTTAAGAAAATAAAATTGAGATAAAGAGTCTAATAATCATAAGTCATAAGACACTTCATTAAAAAAAAAATGGGAAATTGGGATTTTTTTTATAATTTCGGTTTGGGAAAGGGTCCGTTTGCTTTGGGATCAGGTCTGTTTTACGGCCTTTTTTACATAGCAGAAAACCCCTTGATTTGTGTCAAGTTATTTTAAAATTGCATGATAAATAACCAAATTACAGTCCAGACAAGCTGTTTTATGGCTAAATTTGACCTTAGACCTCTAAGTGTAACCTTGACCTTTAAGGTAGGATGACAAGTATTACACGCAAGCTATTGTCTTCTGATGTTGGTCATTGGTGGTAAGCAATTAAAAAACTTCACAATAAAGGACAAAGTTACAGTAATTACAAGTTTGGACATAGGCACGCACATACTTTTGACAATATTGACTGCTGTAACAAGCTTTTCCCAAGCCAGCTCGACACAAAGAATGTATCAAACCTTCGCTGGCCTCGGAAGTGTACTTTCTATCAAATCTCTTCTTCTTCTTCCTCTCCAGGTGATCTTGGTGCGTCGGAACAGACATTCCTTTATGCTGTTCCATCTCACTCCCCACAGTTGAGGCATAGTGTCCTTGGTAACCCTCAAGGTCACTTTCAGTCTCACCCTCCTGACCTTGATCTGCATCATTTAAAGGTCAACTAAATAACAAACCTTCACCTTAATGATTTACAGGTCAAAATGATTTATAAGCTTAATGATTTAAAGGGCAATGTAATAGAAGACCTTAACCTACATGATTTATAGGTAAACAAAGTCACCGGCATGATCTAAGGCCAACATAATAAAATATGTTTCAAATTTAAAACCGTTTGAGGCAATTTAATAGGGTAAACACTATTCTGAACAAATCTGTTATTGCTTAATAAGGCTTATCATAACTCTGTTTAAATAAAATGTCTTAAAAACATTAGTTTGAATTGGATTAAATACAAAACCATCTTATCAAAACGTAATTAATTAGCAATCTGGTAGCAAATTCCACGCTTTAATCTCACCAAATCCTCACCACAGCCAATTATAAGCAACCCATCTTCATCCCCAAGGTGCTGACCCCTACCTTAGTCCCTATTTCATACATGACCCTCGTATCTATTAACCCTTTCAGTGCTGGAACCGAATTTTGAAGGCCTTTGCAAACAGTTTGGATCCAGATGAGACGCCACAGAACGTGGCGTCTCATCAGGATCCAAACTGTTTGCTATTCTGATAGTATCCTTCCAATAAAAATTTAATAAAAAATGCTAAATTTAGAAATTCAGCAGACGACATTTTAGCAGACGACAAATTTCCCAGCATGAAAAGGGTTAATTGTCAACATCAAGGTCACCTCAACAAAAGGACAAATACTAAGTAACTGTTGATTAATGATAACAACTCACCATGACCATATTCAGCCCCATCCCCGTCCCCTGAATGCTGACCCCTGCCCTGGCCCCTCTTTCCTGAATGACCTACACCATCAAGATCACCTTCGAAGTCACCAACAACTTCTACATGGTGGTCTGAGAGAACACCATCTTTCAATTCTTCTTTACCTGAAAAATGAATATAAAATTATTGACCTAACACAATCCTGTTTATTTGTATTTCAGCAATTTCAACTCTTTAAAAGTAAAATTATCATGTCCAACTATTATATATCTGACATTTTTTGGAACGACTTTTGTACTGCTATTGTCATAGAGATTCCATCTGTCATTACAACCGATGCAATTAAAGAAATAAAAACTTTGGCATCTTTAAAGCATTGAAATTTAAGAACTGGTAGTTTCTGCCAAATATCTGCCCTAAGTTCCCCTTATCAGAAAGTTTTTCCTAATTTCCTTATTGGAAATTTACCCCTTCAATGAATTTCTTTTTTGCGTATAAGCAATAAATTAACAAGATGTTTGTCAGAAACATAATTTCCCCTACTGCACTTTGAAGCCATATATTTGACCTTTGACCTTGAAGGATGACCTTGACCTTTCACCACTCAAAATAGGCAGCTCCATGAGATACACATGCATGCCAAATATCAAGTTGCTATGTTCAATATTGCAAAAGTTATGACCAAGGTTAATGTTTTGGGACAGAATGACAGACAGACAGGCCAAAAAACATATACCCCCCCCCCCTCTTTTTTTAAAGAGGGCATAACAAGATTATTGATGAACTCTTCTAGTATTTGCCAACAATTGTAATAAAGATGCACAATCACATGACTTTTTGGGGTTCACAATTAAATGTTAACGGATGTAAACACACTGGTGCTTTTTTTCAAATAGCTTTTTAAAACAATTTTTCTTAAGAATTTCAACTAGTGCATAAAAGACAGTTTTTATGCTGCTTATGGCAATGTGAAATACATCAGAATCACTTTATTTAATAAGCCTAAGTTATCCGCCAAAAGTTGTATGTGTACAGAATTGATGGTCACGGTAATGCTTTATGAAAAGTGAAATTAATGGCACCTATTACAGACGTATTCAAGGATTTATTCTTAAATCTTATGATATCGGCACAACTTAAATGCAAGAAAAACTGTCTTTTATGCACTAAATATTTTCGCAAATGTATTTCAATAATTTGAGATATTTGCAAAAATAAAGTTCTTAACGGTGTGTTTGTACATTGTATTCTGTCCAGCCGGTTTTGTAAACCCCTGAAAACCCAGTTTATCCTGTACCCTGGTAAGGATGTTGTATGGAAACTTTCCCATGCATGTATTAACGCAGCATCTTGGGGTGCCGCCGAACAACATGGGACTTAACAATTATGGTCATTTATACATTAGAATCCGCTTAATTAAATAGCCCATTTGTCACGTCCGAATATTCAATTAACCGGAGTATTCAATTATACGAAATCAGTTATATGTCCAATGTTATGAAGGTAAAAAAAATCCGGAAAAAAACGCATCGTACCGAAGTATGAGCTTCCTAGAACGTGGTCCAAATTCCGTGTTTTGTTGAATTCTCAAATGCGCATGATTAAATTTGTAATCCGAAACACTCTTCCCAATTTAATTTTTACTCGACGTTATCACAGTCTTCAAATAAAGTGCAAATGTACAGTGTGTTTTAATCCTTTCTCTCGAGAAAAGCGTGCGCAAATTCTATGCGGCAATGTACAATGTCACGCCATACGCATGTTAAGCGTGCATGTAATGATTTTTCCAATTTTGTTGCTAACCCAACGCTTACGCAAGCAACATCTGTTGTGCATGTATTGTCCTGGTAAAAAGTGCGCGAAAATTAGCGTGGGTGTATACACTGTCGAAGTTAGTTTAGTATTGAAACAGATAAAGTACGTTCTGTGTATTTTTTACCGGAAAATCTGGTCAAGACTGGATTTTATTTTGGTTATTGTGAAAACATGATCAACAGTGTTAGACTGCAATGTTTTGACAAATGTGCGCGTTTTCGTTTGTTCGACATCATGTTTAGATATGATTTACTGTGACGCAGTTGTGTAGGTTTATATACACGAACTGAGAATATAGTGTCACATTCCATCACCTTTTGCAAACTGTCGAGCAAGACACATCAACAGTTTGTTTCTAATCGGAAACACACTCTTAAATTGTTTCTAATCGGCAACAAACTGTTGAAGTGTGTTACTCGCCAGTTTGCAATAGGTGTTGTTTTTACCGGAGACTCCAGTGTTTGCATTGTACTTAGCCCGCATTCTACACCTGTTACTACACCTGTTAGTCACGTGAC